>CAJHQQ010004083.1:0-33200 GCA_905132885.1 Moricandia moricandioides
TCTTGAACATCTTGAGGGTTAAACATAATTTTGGAAAACCGTTTAATAGTAGTCACATTGTTGAAGCCACCTTTGCATAAAACAAATATTTAAGGGATTGATTACCAAACTAAAAGTATAATGATATTATACTCTCACTAAGTATTCTATAAGTAAGTTAACTTCTCCCCAATCAATTCGCCAAAATTGTAAAACACATAGTACAACATTAGCATTGGTAGAGTTCCAGAAATCATATAGTTGTTGAGCAATAGTTCCATAGACCACACACTTGATCTGTGTGAACATGCAAATAGAATAATATTTGGTCTTAGTTAGTAGTTTAGTAGTTAAATAGAATAATTGAATTATGCGGTTCACAGTTTCCAGAATTGCTCCATTAACCTCGTTTACATAATACTCAATATCTCCTACACCAACCAAAACTCTAATGTTATAGGATGCTGGGTTGATAACATAGCAAGAACATACAATAAAAGTTTCTAAATTTGACCATAGATAATATGAGAGAAATTTAATACAACATACCAATGGAATACTTAGGATGGCTTAGACCACGTCGTATTCAAAATCACAATAGGTTACAAATAATATTGTATGAATCTTGGTAATCAGCGAGGAGTTACAGAGTTTAATGTGGTATCAGTTCCTATTTAACCTCGTCAAGGCGTCTTCATGTATTACTTTGAATTTTTTAAGTTCATAGCAATCACCTACATCCATAGAGATCGCATTTGATTCATTCAGATCTTCATAATAGGTTGCTTGGATTAGAATGCCATGTTTTACCATAGTCAATCGTATTAGTAAACAAAAGTTCAGTCAACTACTATTATTTATCTAACGCGAATATGAAACCAGTGTAACTTACATTCTCGTCGCCTAAAACCAGTGGAATTTTCTGATGGTCTTGTTTCGCTCCTTCCCTTGCATATTAACTTCACACCGACTGAATGCTTATCATCGGAAATATGCAAGTCAAACAATAAGGTTTTATTTGCCATCGGTGTATGCAATGTAATTACACTGAATTTGTATTGCAATGAAAAGTATCACAGTTTCCAGTATATGTAAGCGAGTTAATCATGAGTAAAGAATTTTCGTAATTTCTGAAGGAAAAATATGTAGCTGTGATATTTTAAGTAAGATAATATGTATGACCTACCTTATTTTAATAAAAGAGGAAAATATACCTATTAGCATACAATTGTCAAATATTTTATGACCATATCTTTGTGGTTATCAATTACATCTTGGAATCTATATTTTTCTCGTGATTCAATAAATCAGCAGTTACTGTAAATATATTGTTTCTAATAGTTTATGCATACTAAATTTTGATTACCTTAACTATTGATTCGAATGATAAATAACTTAGCTGTAATTTAAGATAATGAGTTAATGTTAACAAATTATGTTCAGCCCTTGTTTAATCATGTGAATGATTGTTTTATTTCAGAAAAAGAGAATTTTTACGACCGTTAAAAAATTGTCAATAATTTTCAGATTTAGTAATTGACACACTGTCAATATACCATAGTGATGATATAATTTTTATTTTCTTACTACATGAAATTTGATATTAGGCGAAATTTCCTAAAATTAAACTTTGCAATCAAGCCGAATATAAGAAAAGAAAAACGCCATATGCTTAAAATAAATTCACAAAAATTTCAGTGACTAATAGGGCCAAAATATTTATTAACAAAAATAATAAGTTGTATATTTGGATATATGCCCAAATCGCAACTTATTGAAATGATGGATCTGATGGTTTTTAAAACCAATTGTACAGTTTGGAACCTATCTAAAATTTATGATAGTCCTTGAGTTGTTTCCTGATTGTGGCCTTTACAGAGCATTTAAACTTGGTTGGTTACGTTAGATACATGGTTTGATTATGCAACTTGTGCTCACTATACCATTTTTTCTTGTTCTTACAGTAAAAACTAAATCTCCAATCCACAGTAGGAGGTATTGGAAATCGATATTGATTACGAAATTATATTATAAGATAAGCCTCTTGTTCCATCTATTATATCAAGCATAGACGGTAACACCCCCGGACCGTCCTAGGCCGAACTAACCCGGAACGACCCGGAAGCGTTACAGTCTGGCGAGTACAGCAGTCAGTCCGGTCAAAACTTCAGAGCAGATCCAAAGTCTCAACCAGTCCGACCACGATACCGCCCCTCTCGACCTCGGACTAAGGCTTGCCAACCCGTACATTGGTCGAGAGTTGTATTAAGTTCGGACAAAACTATATATCAGCGTTCTACGGAGATTTTATTAAACAAACATACTTTTATTTATTTTACAAAGTCAGGAACTCGACTAAGTCCTCAAAATACAAAAAAAAAAGAAAATATCAAGTCAAACGGGTACCAATGAAAAATAAAACGAGTGAAAACATAAGCATATTTCTCCTTGCAAACAACACCCGAAAACTACGCTGGCCTCGTCCTCTGCATCCCGCAAACGCCTGACCCTCTAAGGTTACCTGCATAGTAGAAGAGGGCATGAGTAATTGAAAATTACTCAGCGAGTTCCCTAAACTAAACAACAATTCCCCCTTCAGCCTATGCTCAAACACAAAACAAGCAATCACAAATAAATATGCATGCAAAAAAACAATACGGAAGAATAAACATGCAACAACCTAGACATGAAATGCAATGCAATAAACTACACATGAAATGCAATGCAATGACTCTACTACCCCAGTCTCGGCCCCGAGACTTAACGACACACAAAGACAATCTGGAGTCAATCCTAGACTCAAAGACACAAAAACAAAACACACAAAGGATGGGGCCACACGCCACACACCCCGGGATCCCTTCACACCACGGAGCCCTAACCCTCCACCCTGAACACTCCCGACCACAAACACCAGAGTCACATGGTCGGAAAACATCACTCTGGGAATTGGGCTTCTCCCCATCTAACCCATGCCGTATTGTCATGCAGCACTCGTCCATGGGTGCGACCCCCTTCACGTGACGAGCCATGGAGAGTAGGTAGCTCCACCACTGGAGAATTGGTCTTCTCCCAATCCAATCCCAGGGTCCACATCATTGGAGAATCGGACTTCTCCCAATCTAATCACGAGATAGCCATGCATTCTAGTCTAGGCACAACACAAGACAAACCAGTATGAGGGAGCTCCGCATCTAACCTCCATGCAATGCACACCTAAACTAGATGCACAACACACACACACACACACACACTCGCACTATTCTAAACTGAAGCACAAAATAAAACCAGCATGAGGGAGCTCCACCTCTAACCTCCATGCAATGCTTGGTCTAGACTTAGCGCGAGACGACTCAAAAACAAGACACACCCTAAACAACTACCCAACATAAGAGAGAGTCTCACTCAAATCTCTATGCAACTCCAACTACACTACATGCAATGAAACTACTAGACAATGCAACTAAAAAACTAACAATGCATGCATGAAATCTAACAAACTAACAACACACTGCATGGTATCACCCCTAGATGACCACACCTACTACAACAAGACAAGCTATACATAAACACAACTATAACATGCAATCATAAATAAACACTGGGGACTATCAACTCCAATACACACACAAAACGCAAATATGGTTCAAGCTCATGAACCATCACGGCTTAAATTCTCCAACCTGCACACACACATGGTTAGCACACACAATACACAAACACACTCAGAGAAACCCACCTAGGTCTTCACAAGCTGCACAACACCTCCAAAATAAAGACCTTACCACCTCTCCTAGCACAACACAACAGATCCTAGACTAAGGATAAACACACGGAAAGGCCTCCTACACTCACCTCACTCACTTAGAAAAATTTATCGGTTTTGGTCACTTTCTCTCTCAAGAACAAAACAAAAGATCGACTGAGAGAGAAAGCACAAGGGGGTTATAAAATCCTAAAATGAATCCTAAGGATCCTATTTATATCCAAAGAGTGGGGTGAGAACACTTGACATGTGTACTTACACTTGTCACCAAAAACCTCTCCAAATGCATGCATGCAAGTAAGCACACTGAATCAACTCATTTTCGCGCCATATTCTATAATATAAACCAACATTCCATTCAAGTTAAGTGTACCAAAATTCATCACGAAAATTGATCTCCAAGTGTGGTTTCCACCTCACCACTTTTTAGCTTCAAAGGGGCCTTTAAGCTCAACACATATGAATCCTACTCCTTAGGCTTGTATCCCTTGCTCATGTAGACCACAAGGTTTAGTAGAAGAGACACTGCATGGACGTATTCGTTCCTGACATGTTTCCATGAACTTTCTTTCTTCTTAACCAAACCACCAAAATGGCCCATTTTGACTCTTTTGGTCTTCAATCTTCAAGTATGCTTTCCTTGTGCTCCAGAAAAATCCAATACTTCCATTGGGTCCTAAATAAAGCTTAGATGTCGTGGTTTCATGTATAAAGCTTTAGTTCAGCCCATAGCTTCCATTACCAAATGTAGTCCATTTTGGGAACAAATGGTATCTTCATCTCTTCTTGCTCTCTAGATGTCTTTTGCCCCTGATTTCTTCACCATAAAATACCTTGATTTATTACACACCATGTCCAGGATTGAAGGAATTTGTTCCCCTCCACGTGGCATGCTCCTATTGGTTGACCTGATGGGCTGTATGGACCAATGGGGTTCATTCTCTCTCCTTTGACTTTGGTTGACTTTGACTTCTGAATTGACCATCTAAAAAAGTTGAGAAATGTAGAAAAAAACTCCTTTGGACTCCTTTCCCATGTTTTCACAACTCATTTTGGCTTACATTATCCTTAGCTCGGTCATTTGGACCATATCGGCCAAAACTACCTTCCTCTGGACCATCTTCCCTTTGGCTCGTTCCAACTTCATTCTGACTCGACCAAAAGTATTATTTTAACCCATAATGAGGATTGAAATCAAGGATTAATTGATTTGCGTACTTTGAAATTTTACCATGCTCGACCTTGTTCGTTTCGAAGCTTTGGTTCTGTCTCCTTGACCAATTCTTGTTTCTACTCAAACATTCTTCGAATGAACCTCTATTCATGTTTTTTATATCTCTCCATCCAAGTATGGCTTGATCTGAGTCCCTTGACTTACTTTGACTTGATACCCTAGACTAGGGGTATTACATAGACGAACTTCAATTTTTTTTTGTTTATCAATCTTACTAAGTTAAATAGTGTATATATATAATTCATAGTTTCTAATTATAATTCTTTTTTTTCATTGAAGGAAACTTGATATAAGATAAATTTTCCTAAAAATAAGCATCAAACCAAGCCGAGTATTAACAAATCTAAAGGAGCAATACGATCACAAACAAATAACCATAAAGGTGAGTGTCTAAACATCCATTTAAGTTTAGAAACAGAAATAGTGAATGGGCACTGTAGGTAACAATATTAGGATGTATTTGAATATAGCACCCTATTGAAATGATGGACTTTATGGTTTTAAGAACAATTGATAGGTTTGGAATATAACACTTGATCTGACACTCCTTAATTTGCTTCTTGATAATAGCCACGCCCTGAAAATACTGCATAATTGTATGTTGCCTTAGATCATAACTTTGTTCAAGAATTGTATATTAATTTGTTAAGTTTAATTGTGCATTTTGTTTAACAATAAATCTGCAAATATCAAAAGGTAAGTGAATCTTAATATTCGCTTTTCTAAGTGAACATAAGTTATGAATACCTTCTCACCAGACTAGTGTTATATTCCGTTGGAATATAAGAATCTCTATTTCTCTACAGTACGTATGAAAAAAAAGTGAAATTTTTGAGATTATTAGATTACCTTAACATATACATATTTTAATTTTAATAACATACCTTCAATTTCAATTATGGGTACAACATTTTTCCAACAAATTTTGAAAAACTTCCCTGTATACTACAATCATGGTTGAATCTTGTGGTTTCCCATGTTTGTCAGTAATAAGAATCTTCAAACCCTTTCTTGATCTTACTCTAGACACAGCGACATACAACTGACCATGTGAGAAAACATGTTTTGGTATATATAGACCTACCCTTGCAAGTGATTGACCCTGGCTCTTGTTGATCGTCATAGCAAATGAAACTTTCAATGGAAATTGTGTACGCCTCATCTTGAAAGGAAGCTTTGTATCTGTTGGGGTGATTAACACATGGCGTAAGAAGATCTTCTCTCCAACTCTAGTTCTTGTAATCACTTTGGCTTCTACAATATGTTTACCCAGTTGAGTTATTTTCAACCTTGTTCCATTGCATAAACAATCATCTGGATCCAGATTCCTAAGTAACATACTGCCATACCAATCTTCATCCTTAGAGCATGTGCGGGTAATCCAAATGCTTTAATACTATTCAGAAATTCTGGAGAGAAGACGGGTCATCTTTGGATTTCAAATCTGTTGGATCAATACTATCTAAGCTTAAATAAATCCTTTCCTCACCTAAATAACACAATTGTGAGAAAATAGTTATTTGGCTGCAAGCAAGTCATAATAAAAGCATACTTAATTAACACGAATTGATGGTCAAAAGGATTTACTTGATAGTCGATCTAGCATATAGTTGTTATTATTCATTTTTGGGAGAAAAAATTTCTCTTTCTTGGAAAAAAAATTGGGTCTTTGAATGTATTACCATAAACTTCAGACATGATAGCCCCAATAGGATCATTGCACTCTGTAATCAACAAATCTTTAGGAATATCAATAATGCATTCCCCATTATTTGGCTCATTAATATTTCCATTTCCTAAATCCAAAATACATTCATAAAATTCTTTAATCTCCTCAGCTTGACGAATATCTGGTTCAGAAAACAGCTTAATGTTTTTCGTTAACTCCAAAACTTTAAAATGCTTCCACTGATAAGATGAGTTCATAGCAGCCATAACAATGTCAGCTCTGTTTCCCCTTGGAATCACTTGTAAAATCTGCCTGAAATTAACACCAAAAACCACTACTTTTCCACCAATAGGTTTTTTCATTTGTGGTCTTCATTATGTCACATATACTACGATCAAGGGATTCGAAACAATGCTTTTTCATCATAGGTGTTTCGTCCCAAATAATAAGTGAAGATCTTGCTATTAATTGTGCCTTGTCACTTCCTGGCTCTATATTGCAAAGAGAGAAATCATCTGGATTTATAGGAATGGAAAATCTTGAATTTGTTGTTCTTCCACCTGGTAGCAGTAGAGATGCTATACCACTTGAAGCAACATTAAGGACAACGTCACCTCTTGATCAGATTGCAGCTGGCATAATATCCAAAGAAATATTTTTCCAGTTCCTCCAGACCCATAAAAAAAACACACCACCGGTTTTTCTCAAGACAGAACCTATAATCTGGTCATACACTGACCTTTGCTCATCTGTCAACTTGTCAAGCCACTCATCATGTTTAACTCGCAAGTCTTCTCTAGGGTAGTTAAGTTATTCTTCTAATAAATGGTTTTCTTTTAATAACTGATCATTATCCTTTGGTTTTGGCATTGAATCTCATTTAGACAAAGAACTATTCTTAATGCGCAATATATTCTCGATCAGAACTAACGTGAGTATCTCTTCTTCACTCAAAAGCAGTCCTGAAACAAAACAAAAAAAAAATTGTAAGTCATACCAGGAAAGATTTTGTTAGCAAAGCTTCCATTACTTTTTTAAAATTGCTTACCTGGATTTCAATGCATTTTTCCTTCAATATACATAATATCTTCAGATAGTATATCAAACATGATTCCCATACCTTTTTAGGCATTGAAAAACTGCTAGATATCAACATACTCGTAAATAAGTGACAAACATATCCACTGGATGCCCAAAAACTAAATTCTTTTAGTCCTTCAATATGCTCTTTATCATCATCCATCAGACCAAATTCATAAAATGCATCCTCATAACTTGGTTGAAGAATTCCATTAACTGTCTTAATATCATCGAATGACTGTGGACCTTTTACCTTGTTAATCAAGACTCTAAAAAAATAATGTTGACCAACTGAAGAATAAACCGGAGCCAGCCTACCTATTGCGAACCCTCTCTTTCTTAAATTCCAAACTTTTAGCTTTCCATCATAGACGAATCTGGTTGGTATTTATGGATAGGTCAGATCTCTTGCCTTAGGGTATATTTGACAACACTCGAACCAGGCTAAAAACATAGTCTTAGATATATGAACTCGAGCCAACACACTTTCCACTGTGTCCCCTTCCTTGTAAATAACAGGTTTCTCTCCTAGATGGAATGTTAGCTTCTCCACGGTTGTAAATCGGTACTGTCTAGGGAAGCCAAAAGTTCTCTACATCGATTCGCACGCAGATATATATCTACATAAATAATTATATTAAGTTAAACCACCCAAAAATTAGACAAAAAAATACATCAAATAAGAAATTATATACCTTACATCAATAAAATTTTTTATTTTGTCGATTCCTGGTTCAACTCCATCTGCATCTGCAATAGTAGTGTCTCCTTCAGTGCGACTACTGTCAGTATTTTGTTCTGCTACAACGTTCTCTCCATTAGTTTTCTGTGTAACATTTCCAGTAACTCAGTCTTGTCCCTTGTGGATGTACTTAAATAAGTATTTGACAGACCAAGATTGATTGCACCATTCAAAATTGATATGTGCATTATACCCTAACAGTAAATGCTTATTGTAGGGGACAACAAAACAGTTGTCACATAGAATACATTTCTTCTCAACAAAGCACCCATTATCCCTCCTCTTGTAAACATGATAACCTTGGGCATCAACAGTAGTTGTTTCAACATGCTTTCTAGGGAAAATTTTTGAACATTTCCCATCTGCCATACATGGGGAATTTTTGTTAACAACACTACAAGGCCCATGAATCATCATGTCCTTTACAACTTCATACAATCTTGGTTCTTCAGTTTTATCAGGTATCTCAGCCGAAATGATGCGATCAATATCCTCAACATTTGGCAATTTATGTTTTGTTTCCATGAAAAATAATATATGAACATGTGGGAGACCCCTTTTCTGAAAACCAATAGTATAAATTGCTGCAAATAAAAGAAACATAAATTACTAAGCATCAACTTAAGCAAGACGTGTTGCTTGAAACTATGACAATAACATATTATCTAGTATAATTAACCATTATAACATACACGTACCAGAACTCGTTTTGTCCAGAAGTTGTTTTTTTTTTGTGAGATCTTCCATTAAGCTGTTAAGCTTAATTTTGAATAATCTACAACATAGATCTAGTCTGTCTTCTGCTCGTAGATTGTATTTCTGAAAATATTTTGTCAGTTCTGGCCACTTAGGATTACACGTGAAAGTAATAAATAGATCTGAAAACCCAAAGTATTTGCAAATAGACATTGCGTCTAAATACATTTCATTCATATACCTTGGTCCACCAGTGAAAGATGAGGGAATAATTAGATTACCTTCCAAAGTCATAGTAGAATTTCCATCATTCACAACAACAACAAACTTGCTAAATTTCAGGGTCCTTAAGTTTGACTGTTTTTTCCTTATGTATCGAAGACGATGTGCTTCAATCATTGTATAAGCATCAACTAAAAATGGGTAAACGACATATTTCCACACCATAAGTATCATATAGTAACAGTTCCACGCAATCTTTCATGCTCGTCTTAATTGCACATATTTTAAGTATATGAACATAAATGCACACATTTTAAGTATATGAACCTGTTTACCCCCATTTTTAAATATCAAAACCCAAAACTACACAGACGAAGGTTTAGCCTGATTTTGAATCTAAACCGATATCAAACTAATTAAACCACTTGATATAGAACTGAAATTAAAACCCAACCTGACATGATATCCAAGTAGAACCCGACCCAACATCCTATTAAAGAGTTGGTTCGAATTCTATTTGGATATCACGTTGAGTCGGGTTTTAATTTGATTTCGATACAAACTGATTTGATCGGTTTAACTGGTTTGATATCGGTTTAGATTCTAAACCAGTAAAATTGAGCTAAACCTTCATTTGTGTGGTTTCAAGTTTCGATCTTTGGAAATATGGTTAAATAAGTTCATATACTTAGAATGTGTGCAATTAGGACGAGCGTGAAAGATTGTGTGGAACTGTTACTATATGATACTTCTAGTGTGGAAATAAGTCGTTTACCCACTAAAAATTATTGTAATAAACGCCTGGAAAGAATCAAGGCTTGAGAACCAACCTCACGGATCTGAATCCAATACGCAAAGAACTCCCTCATGCTTATATTCAGCTATTTGTTCGTGTTGATACCTGCGAAACCATTTTTGATACCTAAACGAAAGCCATCCTCTCCATAAAAAAAATCAATGGATACTGAAGTGAAAGATAGCAAGGATGTAGCTCATTTATCCTTTTCAGTTTCCCATAATTCTTTTCCAAAATAATATCCCGTTTATCCATGTTCTCTTGAAAATCTCCAACAACTAATGCAGCTACTTCAAAAGAAGTGGGCAGATTGTAATCACGTCCATCTTTTAGACGATTGTGTATTAGGACCAGGGATAATTCTTCACATTTTTCTTCGTTATTAAATCTATCCATTGCGTTTCAGAATGTCTTCACGTGCACATTACAGCCCCTTAACATCTCCATAATACCATGTACCAAATCCTCCCTTATTTTGCTTTTTTTCTGCATTCCCATGGTAAATTACACATCTCATCCAAGTTAGCACCACAAACTAAAAGAAGATACACCATAAACATAAACGTGATGCTCTTAAAAAATCCTATCATTGTTGATATATAACTTAATGCTGATATTTTGTTTCGTATTTCATTCTCAGGATCATGAATATACAGTTGAGAAAACTTAGGACTTTCATTGGACTTTGGCTTCACACTACCAATCAAATGATAATTTTCACCATGAAGTTTAAAAACTCTAGGTCCTTTCCCAATGTTGACTGAATTATCAATCTTTTCACAAGCGATGTAAAAGAAAACATCATATTGATTGGTCTAATATTATCACGGAAATTCTTGTTGATAGCATCATCATTTGTTAGAAGACCTTGTAGATACTCTGGTGGTTCCTTCAGGATTGGGAGCTTAATTTTCCCTCTCATACAACACATTTTGAAAATATGAACTCTTGCATTTCTACCCCTACTAACTCACTCATTATACCAGAAAAGCGCTCCACATTTTGGGTAGTTGTATGTCATATTACCATCATCCTTCTAATCTACAATAACAAAAATTAAAATTTAGTAATACTATAATTCAAGTAATGTATTATGAAAAAGTTGTTAGTAACTTCAGATAAAGGTACTAAACTATAGGAACCAATTATATTTCCTTCTTCCTTTTTGGCTGATATTGTTTGTACAGTTTTTCTAATCACTGGAGCTGATATTGTTTGTACGGTTTTGCTAATCACTGGAGGTATTTTGTTATTTAAACCACCAAACACCTTTTCAAAATGATCATATACTTTATAGGTAAGATCAAAACGTCTTAACATTTATGTTGACAGAGTCTGTGTCATATTCATTATCCTCCCATTCATTGCTCGAACAATCAATATATCATCATTATCTTCTGAGGACCAAAGATTTACAAACAGTCTTTACTACTACACCTCTGAAAATTCAATTTAATTTATAGTTAACAGCTTCGATGGTAAGTACTAGAGAAATACAAGAACTTAGTAAAATTTACCTAACTAATCATAATCATTTAGTAGAGAATTGGTCACAATGGCTGCTCTTAATAGTGGACGATGTTGGTTGCGTTAGTTCCACTTTCTAGTGGGTAGGATAAGTAACAGTAGATATATGACTGTTAGTAGCTTGAGATATAGTACTTTCAGGGGTAGATGACCAACTTGGAACACTCATACGTAAACCCCTTTGTTCCATTGCAGTACTTGATTTAGCAGATGACAAACACTTTGTTTTTCCTTTATTTCCTTGAACACTCGATAATGGTGTTTTATTCTCCATCAGAATATTTTGACTTACTTCCTTCTGCATACGTAAGCTTTTTGTCGGAGGATATCCACATTGTTGTATTGAAGCCATTTTCATGTCTATTACAACGAAAAAATGTTTTGGTAATTAATATTCTTGTCATTACCAATCAATAAACAAATACTCAACACGCAATGGTAAACCTTTATCATGGTTAGTTGGATTGAGAATTTGACTTGTTTCACTCCCTGTGTCCCATCTCTTGATTTGCCAATATTTATGGTCCAGCAGTGTTACCACTATGTGTAGCAAAGGGTCGTTTAGAAATCGAGTTTATTATGTATCCTAAAGGAGGACAATGCATAGGAAATTGTTCTTTGATTGGTAACATATCTTCCTTGACGCTTTTCACTGCACAAAATTAAAAATTCAATCCGGAAAAATAAATATGAGGCTTGTAAACCTAAGTTAAAACTCTTGTGAAAACTCTTTTGTCAGCATATAACTGATTTACCTTGTCTCATCTTCTTTTTTGAACGATTATCTTGTTTGTCCAGTTCAAAATTCTGATTATGGTTATTGTTATTCATCTCTATGTCAAATTGATGCTGAGTTAGAAAGAAACAAACTCAGTCATTTTATTGATTTGCATATAGGTCGAAATGCCTCCTACAATTTGTAGTTATTTATGACAAGCTTAATCTGAGGAGAATAGTATATGGAACAATTAAAAACTTTTTATGGAAGCTTCCAGTACTGTTTCATGCTAAATTGATATACATCCTATTTTTTTACCATGATAATAGATATTGTGAAGAAATTATGAAAGAAAGATTTATGTTTTTACTATATCATGGTTTCGTAAGTGATATACATGTTAGGTTATGTATCTGATTAAAAATTAATAATTAACATATCCAATGAATGTTGTTGTTTTCCTCATAACAACAGAAGGCTAACGTTTTATCATATGGTATATACCTGCAAATTATTATTTAAACGTTAAGATATCCCGTTGTTTTTTAATGAACAAAAACGTAAGATATTCGATATTTAATATTTAATATTTAATATTGGATTATACTTTAAAATTTAGAACGATTCACCATTTATAATTGCAATTACAGGATATACACGAGAAATAACTAAAACTAAAGGAGATGAGTTGTTCTTTGTTTCTGAAGACAATCTAAGATCTTCAACCTAGTAAAGGTAAATTTTAATCACTATGCTTTTAAATTCAAATCAAAACTAGTAAATTTTACATGTCTTTGGTAAACCTTTTTCAATAGCATAAGGAACGCATAAGTGAAAAAGATAACGAAATTAAAAAAAAAGGTTACAGACAAAGTAAGCAAAATAGAGCCTTCATAAAACTTTTTAGCTTGAGAACAATTTCAAACGACTTAAAAATTGAAAAGAAAGACGGTACTCAAATTTTCCAAAAAAAACACCAATGACTCAAAAATATAAATAGGGAAAATGAAAGAGAAGCCTATACTGAAAAATCCCCCTATGATTTTTCTTCGGACACTTTTTTTTTATCTTCTCTTTTTGATCTTGGTTGTACATGTTGCCGAGTCACCGAATTCTGGTCAAAGGTTTCCACCAGATTAATAATAGGTGCACCACTTCGTTTAGCTGGAGTTAGATTGATTGATTCGGACTGCTGAGATGCACTTCCAGTACACATTAACGATCCCTAACAAAAAACTAAACCATAAGGATGTTTCTATTAAAATTAAGACAAGAATTTGTAACTCATATACCTCGGGTGCTTCAGACATGATAGACAAATCAAGAACATTTGTGTTCTGAATTCCCTGATAGTAAACATAATATTAATCCGTGAACTATCTATAACAGTAAATGATAGTTTTTTTTACCATAAATTATTAAAACATGCCGTGGGGGAGTGGTTGATATCAAACTCAGAAATCATATCATTGTTTATGTTGATCTTCAAAACCTTGAAAATGTCAAGTTTGTATTGATAGTTCTCCCTTTCAATCCCAATCTTAAAAAGAAAGATTTTGCCAATTAAATTGGTGATTGCAGCAGGGAGTACATTTACTTCTTCGTTCTAAAATGGACCAATTTCGAGAATCAGAATAGGAAGATTTCACTGACATATACTACACAAAATAACAGCATATCATATACCTCATTAGTAATTGGTCCAGTAAGTTCAAGACGTGGTTGTTGTATTAGCTGAGTAGCAAGATTATCAAAAGAGTAGAAACTTAGTGTTGCTTGAACTGTCCAGAACAACGATATGCAACTTATACTTGTGCATAAAAAATAATTTATAATAATACAATAAATATGAAGTGAAATACATATGAATCTAACATATTTTTACCTAGCCACCAGTTTTGGTGAATTCAAGTTTCATTTCACACAAAAGTAAATGTGTGTGAAAACACCGAGATCAATCTCATCTTTAGAACATTCACTTAGAGCTGCTTGAACATTTTTTGAACACACTTTGCAGCTCAGATAATATCAACCAATGTAAGAATCTATTCATACGATTGTGCACATCACAATACACTTCTCCACCTAGATCAAAGAAGGTTAGATTAATTTAAATAATTTCGACAAGCATCCTACCAAAAAAGTATATAAATTCTAACCTTTTTGGACGCCTTAACTTCCACAATAGTCTTCCTTGGTGTATGAATGAAGAAATCATCCTGACCCGAAACCAATGAAAGAGGCTTTGAATCTACAATGGCCAAGGATAAATCATCCTTTGGCAACCTTCAAAGAAAAAACATTGACGTGTATTTTAATTTGCATAAATTAATATAACTATACAAAATCGTGGATGTTAAAATAACATCGTGATCACTAACAATGAAATGAAGTCTTCCACCTCAGCCATTAAGGGATTCAATGCAACATCAGACACATTATAAGCATTCAATATGATGTGTTCCTCTACACTCAAAATTACAAAACTTTCTATTAGCTTATTGATCTAATGAACATTATTATGAGGCATAAAACAATAAATAGATTAAAAATATACCTTTCCACACTTTTGTCTTCCCAAACCTCTAAACACGGATCATTGAATGTTCAGTTCGAGTTTGGATAGCATCATTGACATCACGTGCAAATTTTCCCCATAACACCATTGAAAGACGGTCATTTCTGGAAAACACAATAATATATGACATTAAATGAAGAGAAATAATTGTAAACCCAATATAAAAAATCCTTAGGGAAATCAAAACTGACACGTTGACAATAAGATCTGCAACTAAAGAAATTATATCAGATAAACGATGAGTAACACAATAAAACATTACTCTTGGTTCCAAAGTTCTAGGGAAAGCTTATGTGTATCTTTGCCATGGAAAGATACAACTTCGACATGAGAAACCTCCACGATCTGTCTAATAACATCTAAACAAAAATATATGACAAATATTAGTTTTTGCTAAATTATATTTTTAATAAGAAAAAAAATCTATAATCCTACTTACCAACCAAAATGTCGGCATCTAGATTACCAGACATGAGATCTTTTTAGATTATGTGGCAAATCGTCACAGTTCCTCACTCGATTTGTGGCTAGAAATACAATCTTGTAAGGATGTTGACTTGTATGGTATGATCCACATGAGGGTGTTATAGTAAAGTTAACCATTATCTTTGAAACACCTTATGCTATTGTATGCTTAAATTGGCTAACCAAATCTTTCTTCACACAAGCATGATTCTTTTCCCCCTATATGATCAAACAAATCATTAAACAGAATTGCGTTAGTAAACATATAATGTGTTAATACATGTGGAACATAAGACACATATAATGAAGCTTACACTTGAATCGACCAAGACCATCTCAATACTCTCTCCACCAGCAACCGAGTATTGTTTCCAAAGTCTAATGGCCTTAACCCTAATTTTCCACATTGACTTCTTTGGCTTCAAGTCGGAAATCATGTCAAAACATGTCGTTGTAAACGCTAAGAACAGAAACTGAAGGTTTAGAGATGGTTATACTGTGGAATGCATTTTTGTATCAAGTTGTAGACTCGTTTATATAGTAGAACCTCACATGCTTATATAATTAATGCAAAGTAATTGACTTTTTGTATAGAAAATATAACCAAATTTTCAATTTCTATACAGTTGACACAATATTCAAATCAATCTTATATAATTACGGATCGCTAATTGGTGAGAATATAGTGTGAATAAAATTCACATAAATATTATATAGTTAAGGATCGTAAATTGGTGATACTATAGAAAGTGTAAAAAACTTAAATGTTGTATCATCAAATTTCTACAATGTTGTGTTTCCAATATGTAACAATCAAAACATATTTATGGTAGCTTCCAATAATGTTAGCACTAAGTTGATATGCATCATATTTTTGACCACGATAATAGATCTCACATAGTTATCAGCATACCCAATGAATATTGATTTTTTTTCTTTCATAAGAGCTGTAGGCTACAGTTTTATTTGCGTATTTAAAAAGTCTCACGCAGCAAGTTATAATATTTACATTTAAAAAAATAATATTATTTATAGTAACTATTACAATATTGACTGTTCCTATTTAAATCTATCAAGTTAAAATTTAAATTATGATTTAATTTAACTGATAATCTATCAAGTAACTTTAACTTTTAACTTGATATATTACATTATCATTTAATTTAAATAAAATAAAATTTTAAATCTATCACGTAACTTTAACTGTAACACGTCGAAGAGCTTCTATTTGAATATATCAAGTTAAAACTTACCCTAATTATTTTAATTTTGTAATAGTTTTCATAAAAATTATCAGTATTTTTTATCACATTTTTTGTTGGTAAGTATGTGTATAAAACGGTTACGTATGCACAATTATAAATATATTGGGGAATAAAATTGATATCTGAGATGAGTTTACTTTGCATAACCATATTATATGAACATAGTAGTATAAACAACCATGTTTATGTTTGATATTTTTATTTATGTTGTTTTAGTCATTTAGATGAATCTATAGTCATTCAGATGAACAACCATAATTGTATAAACGACATGTCTCTGTTGCTTCGTCGATGATTTTTTTAAAGCGCAGGTTATCAATGTATAAAGAGGAACATATGCATGTATTCTAATCAATATCTGTACGATATGTGAAGGCCATATATTAATACATGTATATATCTTATTTTAGTGGTTACATACATGACTTGTCTTACTAATGGCGAATTCAGTAATTAATCTAATGAAGAAAGGTTAAATTAAAATAAAGGCTGAGAATGGCTTTCAAGCAGTCACCTCATGCATGACACTCATGTAAATAACTTATGATTTAAAAGTTACTCATAGATATTGCTTCTTTTTTAATAAATAGGAGATACGTAACAACTTTAGTGAATATCATCCATAAAATAGTTTTAAAAAAGAACATCTAGAGATATTTGGGATTGTACATAACTAACACATGCAAATATCCGATTTTCAAGTATTAAAGATGAATATTAATTGTACTGAAGATTTTTAAGTATCCACATCGGGAATTCAATGAGACTTTAAGTAATATATAGAAGAGTTAGAGTCAATCCACTTATCGCAAATTGATTTTAAATTGAAAATTCATGATAAGTCCGAATTTAACATGGTATCAGAGCCAAGATCCTAAATACCCTAAACCCCTGATTAATATAACCCTACCCGACTGGTTTACAAAGGTTGTACTTAACCCTCCGACTGGGTATAACTGTCATACTTGATTCGCTCGACCGAGTATAAACGTCCTAAGGTTCCGAGATTTCTGACCGATAAGAGTCATCATCTCGAAAATGGGTATTAGGGATTATGTATTCCAAGTCAAAAATTCAATGGGACTTTTAAGTAATGCATAAAGGGTTAGAGTCAATCCACTTATCGTCAATTGATTTTAAGTTGGAAATCAATGATAAACCCGAATTTAACAATTTTCATCCCCAAATATAAAACATTAACTAATTATTTTTAAAACTGAGGTTTCAAAACTTAACAAATCAGTAAAAAATTTACTTACTATCCATATACTAAATTTAAAATCATGAATCCACAATATGGAAAAAGCGTAAGTTTAATGAGATAGTATATTTTATATTCCGTTTATACCACATATATTTTATATTGATTGATTATGCGATTTTTTAGAGATTCTACACCTACCTAATGTTCATGTATCCAAACAAACAATAATAAACATACTTACTTTCTAAAGATTTGTTCCCACAATAGAACTCTGTACTAAATTATGTACAGGTTATGTTCACGATTTGAATAGGTGCTATATATATATTTAGTTTACTTATTAGAAAAACTAATCTAAATGGTTTGTTTTTTATGTGGACTCGTTGACTGAAAATGAAAGATTAGATACACAACCTATTCCATAGATACCAACTGAGTTTAGATAAAAGGTGAATGTATCTAAAACCAGTATAAACATGAGTTGATTACTATATGGGACATATTTTGAGTTTTCATTGCAAACATAGCCACTTTCTACTTGCAAGGCAATTTATGATGGGTCCAAGTAAATTGTGGACGATTATACCCTTATTGAGATAAAAGAGAATCAAACAGTCTTTGATAGCATGTGAATTATTTATCTTTGTTTCGGAATAGTTTTTTTAACACTGTTTTGAAACCATTTGAAAATATTATTTTATTTGATCGACATTTTGATTATGTTGTGGATGTGGATGTCAACCTGTCCATAGATTAAAAAAAAAGTCTTTTAAATTTATGGATAATGAATCAAAACTTGATGAGTTGATACGGTGGAAAGAGTCACTTAGACACTAAACAACATAGATAAAAAAATCTCTGACATATGTGTTCACGATCTCAAAGATGAACAAAAAAATAATCAACCAAAAACAGCCACATAAATGTCCATGGAGAAAACAAATGTTAGATGATGAAAACAAAGCTAAACAAACTAAAAAGTTTATACCTTCAAAGATGTCCAACGAGAAAAACAAAACTCAACTTCAAACAAGTCCAACGATTATTATGAGTGAGCTCTTAGTAATTTATGGCTTCTCTTATGGATTTACAGCCTTTATTGAATTCATTAGCCAAGGAACTGTTACCCTCCTGAAACTATGAGAAACCCAACACTTTGAATCTATTTTAAGACAAAAAACACAACATAATTGTTACTTTACATAAAAGCAAAAAGAGTAACCTGAACTGGAATGTAGTTGCCTAGAAAATGGTTTTTCTAGAAGTAAAAGTTACTGTAAATGAGAGTGCGTGGGTCAAATTTGTGGAAAGCTTGAGACTTGAGATGAATATGTATTTTTGTGGATGCTCTTTTTGTGGACAAGATCTTCGGAACAAGATTACTAATTATATGAACAAAAAAATGTGGATGGTCAGCGCATACTCATTACCAATTCTAATAGGCAATTAGATTCCACACTCATAAACTAAGATTTAATTTTTTGTGAAACAAAGCTAAACATGATAGAAGAAGATGCAATTAACACAGTAACCATAACCGCTGCGAGTTCGTGTTGTACCAAGAGGAGAAGCTTGTGACAACACGAGGAGAAGTGGTACCAAGAGGAGAAGCTTGTGCTAATTGAATTAGAGAGATGACAACTTCGTATTTTCTCAACAAGAACCGTTGCGAGTTCGTGTTGTAGAAGAGGAAAATCACATCGGTGAAAGATCATTTTAGTGCTGCTGGTTGGAGAAGAATGGTTGGTTATGGTGAACGATGGTGTTGATGTGAAATTCCAGGGTTGTTTTTTTTCCTGCATCATTAAGCCAAGAGAGATAGTTATGTTGGAGGACAAAATAGACTTTCCCTATGAAAAAAATGTGTTCTAAGTGGAAAGTGGCTTTGGATGTAATAACAAAGACAAAAAATGACTTTCACTATATTTTTTTCTATAAACATTGCATCATTAAATATGTCAGCATCTACTTTTTAGTGTGAAGTATGCAATAATACAACATATGAACAAAGGAAAAAAAAATAATAACCATGGATGTTGCAGCCCAGTTGGTTTAAGTGCATGGGTTGGTGCTGTTTTGCTCATGGTTTGATCACCCGTGAGAAAAATGCTTACGCCAGAAATGTTATTAGCAAAGACTGGCTCTGGACCTAAGAGAGATTAAGACCCAAAGCCCGTACTCTCCAAGAAATTCAAAAAAAAAAACAGTACATGTTTTTTTGTCAACTACAGTACATGGCTTATTCAGCAAACACATGATGTCTTCCTCACAACAACAAAAGTTTACATTAACCGAACTATATATCATGTCCTAAAAGAGTCTGCTTAATTCCGACTAATAACCAATATTGAAATGAGATAAAGGTATAAGCTAAATTAATACACTTTTTTATTATATTACGAGGAATATCGAGGATAGAACTAAAAATATTTTTGTCATTAAAATAGTTTTCAAAAAGAAAAATAACTAAAATAAATTCTATTAAAGGTTGTATATACACATTTATACTCTTTGGATTAACCAATCTAATCTATTAAAATAAAGTCCTATTTTTATCTACTGATAAAAAATCATTGGACCATTTTATTAGTAATATTATTATATTAAAAATAATATTTATATGTTAGATCATTTGAATAAAATATACTATCACAAATAAGAATATTTTACTATAACACTATTTATTTTTGAATATTTTCTATTTTAATTTAACAAAATCTTATAAAATATTTTGACTATCAATTTTAAATAATTCATTAAATTTTTATTTATTATTAAAATATTATAAATTAGTATTATTTAAATATAAATAAATAAAACATATTTTATTATATAGTATTTTAATTTATAAAGTTATAAATATAAATTTAAGTTTAATAAAAAATAAATTATAGAAGATAAAAATTATATTATCTGATTTTTAGTTTAGAGTTGATAGTTTATGTTTGTAAATTAAATAAAATAAAAGTAGCTTATTTAAATTACAAAATCTTTAAGATAATATTTTATCAATGATAATTATAAAAAAAAATTAATCCATTTTCATTAGAAAACATAAAAAAAAAGTTAACGAAATAGGTTAAATTGATAAATTATTCTATTTTGATTTATATGATTATCTTTATTTTAATTTTTTTAAAAAATATTAAAATACAAATAAGTTATACATTAATATATGTTTTTTCATTATAATAATAAAAAAATATTAATAAAATTATATATAATTATTAATAATATCAAACAAGAAATATTAAGTTACATAATATAAAAAAAACAAATAGTAATAAATATTTTATCAATTTCTCATCAAACTTAAATATAAATATCTGGGCGGATTTACGCGTTAAAGTCTATTCTATATTTAAATTTTATAGTTATGGGTGGGGTTTTAAAGATGATGTTTAAAAAAATTTTAAAAAAAAATTCAAAATAAAAATGTATATTTTAATCATTTTGTAAAGTTTATTTTTGTAACAAAAACTTCAAAAAATGTCTATTTGAGAAAATTTCCATTATCTTATTCTTTAGGTTTTATTTGAAAACAAAAAAATTCTTCAATTAATAATTTCAGGAAATTTTATATTTGTCATATTTGAGAGACACTATCTTAGCCTTTAAGATTCTTGATTTGCTCCTATGCTCCACCCTCGTTTGATCTTCACTTTGAATCAGTGTGTGATTTCATTGTTGAATCTCTGATGATCTTCAACTCAAGATTCGTCGATCTTCTCAAAAGTCTTTAAAATAAATTAAAAGTGTTTATGTGTGTTTTCGTAAACTTTCTTGTTTTCTTTTATAAAAAACTAGAGTCAATCCGTGCTACAAGCGTGATTTAAAACTATATCTTATTTCCGTTTGAGTCTAATTGTGAAATTATTGTTTGGTAGGATACTGTTTTGTCTCCTACTGATTCTGTTGTTACCTTTTTAATGGGATATTAGAAATAAATAGTATACTTCACATACTTAGTTATTTAAATAAGAACGTATTGTGGGGGGTGTGTTCAATAATAATGATGTTTATAGTTATTGCCACAAATCGAGGGAAGACATTCATAGGTTTGCATAAACTTAAACCACTCCTACAAACATTGAAGTCAAACAAAATTTATAAGATGGTTCAGAAATTATTTTTAAAAAACCGTTTCCAGATCCCACATATATATATTTTTAAAAGGAATATTAACCTTTAGGAAAACAAATATTGATGCCAAAGCATTATTCAAATAGAAAATAGTGGATAGAGAGACTTCATGATCTTCGCCTATGATGCTTCCTCATGGTCGCCACCATCAGTATTCACCTTAATAGAGGCATTGAGATATTCCCAGGCATATCATCGCCATGATTATCGTTGTCATCCTCTTAAAACCGTCACTCTTACTTATTGCCATACTGCAGAAGGGCCGGAATGAAATATAATTTAAAACGTACATGAAGAACGAACTCAGGGGGTTGCATACCGTCAATCTAATATAATAAGAAGATCATGTAGTTGCAGGGCCCAACATACCGAAGGACACGAACGACGTTGGTGTTATTGCAGGTTGGGCAAGTAAAGGATGAGACAGTCTGCTGAAAATTCTTTGTACATCTGGAGCAAGAGACATATAGCACCAGCTTTGTCCATATTAAATCCAGTCACCTCCTCCTACCGTTTACATTAACAGAATCACATACAGAGTTTTTAAAATGTAAAATACAATCATACATTATACTAAAGACTATTATACAACCTGAGGCTGGGCAGTGAGGATAAACTCTTTTAGTTCAGCTATGGTCACAGGCTCAACCTTGGAACAGCCCCTCAATAGTGAAGCTGATGATGTGTTCCCGGTGTCTTGAGAGACCAGCTTATAATGATGGACACGTCAGACCATGTTGTAGATAAGTCATAAAACAAACCAAATCTGGACGTAAAAAATGTAAGAAGTACCAAATACTTACTTGAGAACATAGGTTTCCCCTGCATTAGTCTCATTCAAAACCATATCCCAAAGATAAAAAATGGATTTTTTTAAACAACCGGATTTTACAAAAGTAAGAATGAAAGAATAGTTTGCTTTGAGAACATATTTTGATAACGATGATCCTAAACGCCGCCGTGTGTTCAAACACTACAATTAACATAATTTTTAGAACGAAATCCAGACCCAGGAGCTCGCCACCGCAAACATTTATGGCTTCCCAAAACCTGAGCAGCCGCACCTCCACTGGAGGAAGAACAACGTCCGGCCTTCAGTTCAGCGGAAATGATAAATGAGTTAGCCATTATACTAAGAACAAAGTTTATACTGTAGTAGGATTGGTGAGGGTGATGATTATGGGATGAAGACTGACTTTTTTATAGGTAAAGGTTCACTGACTTGAAGGAAGTTACGAAGTGTTGGATGAGTAATCAAGGATGGAGTGGGTCCAAGGAGTAAAGATGTTGTTAATGGCGATGAGCCACTTAATCATGTAACCTATAATAGACGATGAATGGGAGATGTATCGACATCAAGGAAACCGACAGAGAGATTAGATACAAATATTTGACACAGAACCTCCATTTGAGTTAACCTAATGGGATTTTGAGAAAATGATGAACCTTAGAATCGATTGAAGAAGATGACCTTTCACCTTTTTTTAGCAAAACAAATATTGTGTCTCTTAACCTACAAATAAAAGAATCGTTACAGCCCAAAGAAATTCAAACAGTTGTGGTGGCCCATTAAAAATACACACAGATCGAAAGAATTAAAACGCAAAGTAGGAAGGACACATGGCAGACTGTTGTTCACCTATTTGATGACGTGTTCTCTTAAGAAGGGAGACAAAATCTTTTTTATATTATAAGATATGAATGATCGTATACAGTGAAAAAAATACAATTAATAAACCCAACTCCATAGCGAAACCCAAATTCCATAACCTAGTGATAATATTCTCATAAACATGTCCTATTATTTACACATTTCTAGATGTCAACTTTTTCGCCTAATTTTTTCGTTGGTATAAAACCCTTCAAATAATGTAATTGCGGATAAAATCACAACATATGAAATAAAGAAATTGTTTGTAACTCTTTCAAATAAAGTTTCTCAAATTTTGGATATATTCCCACGCTTTCAAAGCGTGGACTAAAATTTAGTTTCTTTTAAAATCCATTTGTGTGATTATACTAATCAAACACTATAATCAAAACATATATTATATTTTTTTGTATAAGGTTGGGTATCATTACTCGTTACTCGACTTAAACTCTCTACTTGACTCGTATCCGCCTTAAAAATTAAGTATTTGGAGTTGTCAAGCCAAGCAATAAGTCAAAAAAATTTACTACTTGGAAGACCGAGTCAAGTATCAAGTATCATTATATTTTTTTTAATAATTTACTTGCCCGTTACTTGCTACTTGTTACATGTTCTATTAATACTTCTTACTTGTTAATAATACTCCATATGTTTCACAATAGATGATGTTTTCATATTTTACTGCAACTTTTAGCTTTATCAAAAATATTGTGCAACTAATAATTTGTTGTAGTCTATTTTTTAATTGGTTGAAATAATTTATAATTAATATGTTAATGATATGTTTAAGATAAAAAGACAAATTTCTTAATAGTTGTGCACTATATTAAAACATCAAGTATTGTTTTATACTCCACCATTTTTTTGGAACTTTTATTTGCCTTATTCACCTTAAATTTTCGAGTTATTCACAAAAATACCATTGTTGTTGTGAAACAGACGGTTTCGGGAATACACATAAGTGGGTTTATCTACTTAGACCAATCGGCCCATATGTTAGGCAAATGGGCCGGCCCACTTAGGACTTAGACCAACCGATTATTGGGCCTTATTAACATGTCCCACATCGAGTATGTGATGGGGAATATCGGCCAAGACACTCATATATATATGTACCCCTTTGTGCTTATGATTAATAACACAACCAATACATTACACACAAAGTCTTCTACTCTAAACCTAATCGATATATCTCTCTCTCTCTAGCTTAGTAATTGGCGAATAACCTCTGTCTAGGACACGAGATTCACAACACGTTATCAGCACGATCCTGCTTTAAAACCAACAAGCTCGAGTCCTAGTTCGAAGCACAAACCAGCCGGCTCAACCCTACTCCAACCGGAACCTCATCGCCGATCCTCCTCTCCATCCGAAACCAAATCGGCGATCCTCTTTTCTCTCTTAGATCCATTCAATTGTTCTTTGTTTAAATCTAAGAACTAACTTCCTGTATCTTATTTTGATTGATTGTTTAAGGTTCCCAAGAAGAAACCAAAGGAGAAAATCGATCAAGGTTTAAGGTATGTCATCTAACCTATCTCGAGGTTCATCGATTTTGATTAGATCTGTTGTTTAGGATTGCTACGGTTTGGTTTTTGATTTTCGCCATAGATAAGAAGCTTTAGGTTGCCAGATTCATGCTTGACGGCTGAAAATCGAAAACACCTAAAACCCTAATAGAAAAGGAAAACCTAGATTAATTCTAAATAGGAAACCTAATCTAAATAGGAAACCCTAACCCAAAAAAGGAAACCTAATCCAAACCAAATTAGGAAACCTATTCTGAAAAGGAAAACCTAATTATAAAAGGAAAACCTAATCAGAAAAGGGAACTTTCCTAAAATAGAGACTTACCTAAAATTACCCGAACTTACTAAATTAAGAAACTTTCCAAAATGGAAACTTCCAAAAATGGAAACTTTCCTAAAATGGAAATATACTTAAAATACCTAAACTTACCTAAAACTCAAACATTTCAAAAATGGAAACTTTCCAGAAATGGAAATATTCCAGAAATGGAAATATTCCAGAAAAGGAAACTTTCTAAAAATGGAAACTTTCCAAATTCGTAAAACTTCTAGGTCTAAACCTAAAATCCCTAGATTAGTTATAGAAAGTTTGTTTTTATACTTTGGTCGATGATACTAGACCTAATGGTCGATGATGTTAGACCCACCGGTCAATGATGCTAGACCCATGGTCGAGGATGCTAGACCATGAACCGCGAACGGTCAGTGGGGCGTACCGTACAGTACGGACGGGTACGAACGCGGATGAAAGACAAGCTTGGCCAGTCACGTACCATATGGTACGAACCCACGGTAACCCAACGAACCACGACCCGCGAACCAAGGCATGAACCGCGGATGGTACATACCATGCGGTACGAATGGACCACGTACGCGGATGACAGACGGTACGTACCACGCGATACGACCAATCACGTACTACTCAGTACGAACCCGCAGTGATCCGTACGAACCACAAACCGCGGTCATACCGTGACTGTAAACGGTCGATCACCCGCACCATGCGGATAGACCAAGGTCAAACCCGGTCGATGATGCCTACCCTCAGGTACGGCTAGACCATTGATCCGCAACGATCGATGATGCGTACCATGTACGTCTAGATCGCGGATGGTTGATGACCTGTACCAGTACGTACGGATAGACCATGAACCACATAGGTCGATGACCCGTACCAGTACGTACGGATAGACCACGAACCACATGGGTCGATGAAGCGTACCAAGATGTACTGCCAGACCGTGTGATTGTCCAATCGATGCCAAACATCACAACTTGGACTTTGCACCCCTCAATGTCTCACAGTGAATGATCCATATGAGCTATGGATAGAATTCAAAATGAGATATGATCATCAAAGGACCTTGGTTCATCCAGCGGTGACCTATGAATGGATACACCTTAGGATTCAGGACTTCAAGTCCGTGAACGAGTACAACTCAGCCTTGTCTCGAATAGTCTCACAATTGAGGCTATGTGGCGAGTTTGTAACTGATACGCAGCTCTTTGAAAAGACATTCCAGAAAATGTCCTCAAGCAACATGTTGCTCCAGCAACAGTATAGACAGAAAGGTTTTAAGACCTATAGTGAACTCATTCACTGTCTGTTGCTTGCTGAACAAAACAATGAGCTGCTCTTGAAGAACAGTGAGCTTAGACCCTCAGGTACTAAGCCTATCCCAGAGGTACATCATGCCGAGCCTAAGGATGATACAGAGGCAAACCATGTCCGTTATTACCAAAAGGGTCGCAGTTCCTCATATGGAAGAGGACGCGGCCGCGTAAGTCAGATGCGAGGACGTGGACGTAATAGCCAAAACAAAGGGCATCCTACCCCTTATGATCGTCCAGGCCGGTCCACTCATGGACATGGCAAAGGCAAAAGTTCTGGGATATCTTCAAGGATTCAGGATCCTAAGCCCTCGGCTTGCCACATATGCGGTATGGATAACCATTGGGCAAAGAATTGCCGTACCCCTAAGCATCTGGTTTGTCTCTATCAAGAGAGTTTAAAAGGCAAGAATGCCGAGGCTAATATGATGTATCAGGATGATGAGGGTGACTATGATCACGATAGATATGATCCTACAAATCACGAGACTGATCAAGGCAAAGACGATCCTATGGATCATGAAACTTCAGATATACTGAAATGATAAACCAAGTAGAATAAAGTGATGTTTTGGTGTAAGGATAGTCAATATTATAAGACCACAAAAGGCATTCACCCAAAGACCCATTGAGTTATATACCTCAGTATATATGGTTTCCACATTAAACCAATGGGCAAAGGAAACATCAGTTTCAGATTATAAAGTCTTATGAAAAAGTGGTCAATGACTATGCCTATATACCCTGATCTAAACTATGCTAAGGATCAGTATGATATGAGCCAAAGAGCCGTGGTAACCAGATTGGTACCCACACGATATTACACTTAATGGCATGACCGGATTAGCCATCCGAGTCCAAAACTTGATGCATAGAATATAAAGGCACAAGAGTTATCCAATCTCACGTTGTGTAACATGTATACACATGGAAACTCATCAGGCTTTATTGTCCTAAGCATCACGAAATTACAAGTATGTTCATGAGGGGGAGTGAGGACAAAATCCCGTAGTCCATAAACATACTATAAATATCGTGTACTACGCTATCAGTGGCTAAGAGTTTTAAAACTCTCGGTGGTACATCATCCACGTTAAGCCTAAGGACATCATGAATATACATGTGAAAAGATGATATGCATCATGCCATATAAGTGAGCATAGATATTCTCATCTCAGGTTAAGGGTCACAAACCAGATATATACCATCTTAAGGAAATCTGAGTATTCCACCACAGACATATGTGCTACTTAAGATGGAACCTCCGCAGAGGATTGAGGATGAGAATATATGTTGGATGGGAGTACAACTTTCTTCCACGAATTAAAAGGAACTTTGAGCCAAATATGGGTGATCAGACTAAGTGGCCAGGTTCACGGATTACCTCAGTAATCCGACCATCCAACATTGAAAGAGAAAGTTATAAGCTGGTAAACAGAATGGTATCAACCATGAATAGGATGATATCAACTATCAGTGTCTTGGCAAGATCCTCAGACAAGTAAAAGATAAGACGTCCAGAGTTAATAAAACTAGATGCCAGACACATTGACCCTAAAGTACTACCAGCCGGCACCAGATAAATTGTTGTCCTAGTAGAGACACAATCAAGTTGCTACAACGTCTATATATGATAGACCAATATGTTCCATAACAAAGAACCGGGAGGAAATAAAATGGTGCATGAATTTCCTGAGGTCATATAAATGGAAACCATTCCAGACATAGAAATGGTCGACCACAATACAAGATACCATACAATGGAATTTGGGACGCTAAAATCCATGGTACTAAAGGTGATTTGGGACGCCAAAACACCAAAGTATTGAAGGTTATAAGATTGCAATCTACTATGACATGTCTGGAACACAATGGAACGCAGAAAAGGGTATCGATACCAATTATATAAAACTGCGCATACAAGGTAGCACTTGAGTGACATATCCGAGGATCATCAACCCACATGAGAGTACTTATACTCATGAGATGCGTGGGGGTTTATAGGTTAAAAGAACCTATTGAAGCGATGGACGTATTGGCCATAGAACGCCATCAAACCAGTGAATGGGGTCATGTGAGTAGGATAAAACCGTGAGAAGGATGGACATGGTCACGTGGTCTAAGACGTGCATGTTTCCTGCCTACAGCATTTTAACATAGCTGATTACACAAGGTTACTCACAGAGACCAAGAAACATATTATAATTATATAAGATCTGTGGTGGGCGCTACTACAATAAAATGTCTAAAAGAAATGATATGTAGAAAGCAGTACATTGATCACTGAATAAAAGTACTAAAGGTACTATAAGATGAGAAAAGAAATTCTCAAGAACGGCTTTGTTCCTTAGCCATCTAAGAACTGATACAGCTGCAGCTGGATATGATAATTAGTGAATGAGTTCCACGAGGACCATTATTATCAGTTCATGTATTCATTATAAGAATGAAATTCCTTGTGTTCACAAACCAACTTGAAAGAAAGTTGATTGATTCCAAAACGATACAAGTTATCGATTTTGATCCTTAGACAAGTTATGATCATAATGTTTGGATACTCAGATCCTGGTCTATATGGTCTTATGGTTGTTCCTAAACTAAAACATATTGAAAGAAATATGAAACAGTCATAAAGAATGATTCCATCGACCATAGCAGTTTGTGAACACTGCGGTCGAGACCATCGAGATAAGGATGGCTGAACATACAACCATGATCGATGGGTTAAGTCTTACAGCCATGGTCTAGGGACCTGAACCGAACCAAATGTTCGTATATAGACCAACATGGTCGAAGGCTGAATAGAATCATTTTGTTCCGACCATGATAGCCAAAATGGCCACGGTTGAGGAAGAATCATCATGTCGACCAAATGGTCGACCATATGGCTGTAGTAAACTTATACAAGGTACCTGCGAGCCAATCTAAATATGTGGCCGAGGAAACCTCATGTACAGACCATATGATCATAGTATTAAGATCAGGAAACCAGAATGGTTGATCACACGGTTGTGGCAATATAGCCGACCAAATAGTTGATCATAAGGACCATCCGACCAAGAAGTTTATGGTCGATGAACTGCCCATTATGTGGCAGAATGGTTGAGAAATAGTTATGATTGACCACAAGGTCATTAAGACCATAAAGGTCAAGGAATCTATAACTATGGTCGTGGATAAGAAAAGAAGGTCATGAAATACATGATCTAACCACGAATGCTAAGATCATTGGCTATAGGTGCCAAATAGTTAACCATTGTTCCAAATGGATATATTGATCATAACCATAGTCCATCAGCATGCATACATCTATGCAATTCATCTGATGATGAAGAAAGGTAAATGGTAATGGTAAATAGTAAACTTGTACTTCGTTCTTCATTCACATAACGAAAGGTTATGATTCCACTCATGGAAGCATTATAACTTCATGGAGATCATTGATACTAATCAAGGCCGCATATGACACCATCTACCATCCAGAAGAGTATTGACCACACCTGATCCAAAAGGAATGACATGGTCGATGAATCTGAGCCATGTAGCCGATAGTGATCCAGGGTCGATGGTTGATAGCGACTCGACCAGCGGACGAGATGACCAGGCAAGATGTTCATAATGGATGATACCCATTAAGAAGAGGCATGTTCAACTAAAGGAAGAAACGACCTGCGAGTGGGAATGGAACTCGCATGAAGATGACTTACCAAAGGCTATGGTTCAGCACGTATGTAAGGAAGACAAGTACCAAGAAATGCAAGTACGGTCAAGTGTTAATCACAACCGATTTACTTCAACCAACCTCTGCTCACAGAAGGTGGTACACGAGACCAGAAGACTGAAGAGCCTTCAGTGATGTTCACTTCAGGGGGAGTAATGCGGCTGTACTCTTTTCCTATCTATGGCTTCCCTTTTACCACATTGGGTTTTGGGTTTACCATAGAGAGGTTTTAACGAGGCAGTATACCAAACGCATTTGCGAACCCAAGACGGTTATTGCATTCAGGGGGAGTGTTGTGAAACAGACGGTTTCGGGAATGCACATAAGTGGGTTTATCTACTTAGACTAATCGGCCCATATGTTAGGCAAATGGGCCGGCCCACTTAGGACTTAGACCAACCGATTATTGGGCCTTATTAACATGTCCCACATCGAGTATGTGATGGGGAATATCGGCCAAGACACTCATATATATATGTACCCCTTTGTGCTTATGATTAATAACACAACCAATACATTACACACAAAGTCTTCTACTCTAAACCTAATCGATATCTCTCTCTCTCTCTAGCTTAGTAATTGGCGAATAACCTCTGTCTAGGACACGAGATTCACAACAATTGCTTTTTTTTTTTAAATAAGTCTTTTACTCTATCATCCTTATCTTCACCAAATATTTACAATATTGTCATTGCCATCAATCCTCCAACTACCATGAACAACCAATTTGAAGGTCTTAATGACAAAAAAAAACGAATTTTTCTCTTATTATCTCATTTGTTGTGCATTCAAACCACATGTCTTTCACTTTCCTTATAAAATCATTCAAAAAACCCAAGATTTTTATTCCAAACTTTGTAATGTTCATAGAGTAACGGATTGGTAGCTTGAGTATTGAAGTTCTGTGTGCTTGGAGAAGCCTAAGCAAGTCATCTGACGGTCCAAGGTATGAAATCGATATTTTTTCAGATCTGTTCGCGAAGAAGACTTCTCTAGAAGTCTTCTTGTCAAATGCATAGGTTAGTTTTGCAATTGACATTTTGCGTGTTTTGACTAGAAGACTTCCCCAGCAGTCTTCTAACTTTCTTTTGATTACAAAAAAAAACAAGCAAAACCGAGAAGACTTCTAGGGAAGTCATCTCGGATAAACAGGTTGGTTTTACAATTGACCGAAATTTGTCAGAAATTTGACTTATGTAGAAGACTTCTCTAGAAGTCTTCCGGAGGGAAGTCTTCTTCTTTTTAACATGAAGTCTTCTCAGCGTCGCCAGAAGTCTGCCTGGGTTACTTTTGCAATTGAGAATTAATAGCAAAACATTAAATATTAATGAGAAGACTTCTCCAGAAGTCTTCCAGCGGAAGAATTGTCTAGACGTCTTCTCAAGTTTTATTCCGGGTTTCTGGTCAAACATTTGGTAACGAGAAAATAATTTTTAAGAGGTCTTCCGTCGAAAGACTTCTAGAGAAGTCTTCTCAATAATATTTTAATGTTTTGCTATTAATTCTCAATTGCAAAAGTAACCCAGGCAGACTTCTGGCGACGCTGAGAAGACTTCATGTTATAAAGAAGAAGACTTCTCTAGAAGTAAGACTTCTAGAGAAGTCTTCTACAGAAGTCAAATTTCTGACAACGATCGGTCAATTGCAAAACCAACCTGTTTATCCGAGAAGACTTCCCTAGAAGTCTTCTCTGGGAATTTTGAGAATTTTTCAAAATCAAAAGTAAGCCAATATTTACAAAGGAAGACTTCTCAATATGTCTTCTACAGAGTAGACTTCTAGAGAAGTCTTCCTTCGTAAATTTACAATTGCAAAAGTGACCTAAACGGAAGACTTCTTTAGAAGTCTTCTCTGTGTATGACTTCTTTAGAAGTTTTCTTCAGGGTAGACTTCTTAAGAAGTCTTCTACATCAATCTTTATCAAACTTCAATTTTCTCAAAACTCAAAACGAATTTTCAATATTTTCTTGTTAATTAATGTGTATTGGGGCTCATGAGTGAAATTCATAACTAAAATGATGATAATTATGAGGTTACAAAGTTTTTATGTTTATTAATGTTCTTAGCTAAACATAGAAGACTTCTTAAGAAGTCTTCCGTAAGAAGACTTACGGAAGACTTCTTTAGTGGAACATAGTAAGTGTGAATGTGGTGTCTATGAACTTATCTTATGTCTTATGTACTGTGTTTGAATAGGTTCCTTCATTAGAATTAGAATTATGTACAAAATATTAGTTCAAGGTTACAAAATATTAGAATTATGTACAAAATATTAGTTCAAGGTTACAAAAGATTAGAATTATGTACAAAAGATTAGAATTATGTACAAAAGATTAGTCTTCCGGAGGGTATCTTCTGTAAGTCTTCTTGAAGTCGTCTGTAAGTCGTATGTAAGTCTTCAGTAAGTCGTCTGTATATTTTCTGTAAGTCTTCCGGAGGGTATCTTCTGTAAGTCTTCTTGAAGTCGTCTGTAAGTCTTCGGTAAGTCGTCTGGATGTCTTTTGTAAGTCTTCCGGAGGGTATCTTCTGTAAGTCTTCTTGAAGTCATCTGTAAGTCTTCGGTAAGTCGTCTGGATGTCTTCTGTAAGTCTTCCGGAGGGTCTT
>CAJHQQ010004084.1:0-33167 GCA_905132885.1 Moricandia moricandioides
GAAAGATTATCAAAATGTAAATGAGGTGAAGAATCACTAGTAGTCAATGGTGAAGTGATTACTGGACAGGATAAAAAAAGGGGGGAAAAAAAACTTTTTTCCATGTTTTTCCCTTCTCAATATCAAAGGGAAACCGACCAGAGGAACTTAAGTATACAACAATCTCCAAAGAAACCAACCCGGGGTAACTATCTAAACTCAAAGAAAAACATGAAGCCTGATTTGCTTGCTGTGGGTAACAGGTCAAACGTTTTGAGATCTACCATTTTCGAAAAAAAGAGAAGCTATAATAATGATCAGAGAAAATGCAAGAATGGGTTGTTTGCTAAAGTTGAATGATGCAACAATCAAACCTGAAACTGCCTAGCCGCCAGCTTGACATAGGAAACAGTCGAGGGTCATATCTCAACACCACAAGGAATTAAATCCATCACAACTCGACTGCCATGGAAACTAACTCATCAAAGGGTCTCAACCTCGAATTTGGAATCAAAGTCCAAATCTCCTCAGTGAAAGAGTTATGGGTTCTACAAATCGGGTGTCCTGTATTGGCTATCTTTGAATTTTTCCTAAAGTTTTAAAACATCTCAAATCCCTTATATATGGCGACCAGGTTGACATGCAAGGTAAGTATCCATGTTTTTCAAGAGTTCTTTTATCATTAACACAGATATGATGCGTTTTGTTCATGTCCCTATGTACTTCGCCTACAGAAACAAGAAATACGTGGACTGTACTGGAATGACATTTCGGGTCAGCATCTATCCTTTTCTTTTCTTCATCCTGCAGCAATTTTTGGCCCGAAAGCTTCCTTGTCTCCCTGGTGAACTACCAACATATAATGATTGGGAAAATCATCTGACAACAATATTCCCAGAGGTTTATGATCTGTGCCTCAAGAGTCCATTAATTAGCCAATGACTTTCAGTTCCATGTCTTATATTGAAAAATAACATTAATAGGTACGGTTTGAAGAGATACTCGGAGGTGAGAGGTGCTGATGGAGGTCCCCGGAGGAGGTTGTGCGCCCTTCCAGCTTTTTGGGTAATTACATCTACTAGTAGACTACTACCTTATATATATACTCTTGCTTCATGACTCCTCTGATTTCAAGTTGTACCAGCCATTGTTTTGATATTTTCTGCAAACCTCAGGTGGGTTTGTTATATGATGAGGACGTTCTCCAATCTATCTTGGATATGATTGCTGACTGGACTCCAGCAGAAAGAGAGATGGTAAGGAACAAAGTAATACTGAGACAAGCTATTAGAGAGATATTAGAGAGCAAGATGTGTATCTTGCGAACCAACTGTTATGGACCATTGAAGTCCGATTATGAAGTGAATCCTAAACCGAAGATTATTATATAAATCATATTGTGATAAGGATTAGTTGATTTAGATATATATCATAAGATTTAGATAAGTTATATTCCTAGTTGGGATAAGTCTAAGTCTTGTGTATATATACAACTCTCTTGTAAGTCATTGACACAACACAATAATATATCAATATTCTCTACTTTTCATGGTATCAGAGCATACGTACGATTCTTACGGATCAGAATTAAGCTTCCGCTTTACTAGTTAAGATCGATAATGTTCATCATCGTTGGTGTTGGCGATGTTGAAGAAGAAGCTGATGATACCGACGACGAAAACGAGTTACCGCATGGGTACGAGTCGTAGGTTTGGTGTTAGGTTTGGTGTTATTAGCTATTAGTCAAAACAAGTTATTGGGTTTTGCTTTCTATTTTACGTGCAATAGTTATATGTTAGGTTTTGATTTTTTTTTCTTCTTAGTTACGTTAAAGTGTTTTTTTTTATAAAAGGGTTGTGGCTTTCACATGGGGTATTGAGAGATGTTTAATAAAAAAAAAATCTTTGGGTCAAAAGGTTGGGTTTTCATGGTTGTTTAGTTTTGAGATAAATTCTATAGTTTAGAGTTTCTCAAATTTCTGTTTTGATTTCCATAGTTTGGAATATTTTGGTTATAGTTTAACCATTACGGGGGAGTTTTAGTTATGCTCATGTTTTAGGTCAGTTTTTTAGTCTAATTTATGGACTGTCCAAGTCAAGGACGATTGTTTGTGGAGCTGCAGTCGCGCCCACGGGATGTATTCCCATTGTCAAGACCAAAAACGAGCTGAAGTTTTCATCCCTCCTTCTAAGTTGAAGTTTATACCCGGAGGAACTTGCTGATTTGTCCATCCTCGACATATTGTCCACGACATACGTGGTCTGCTTTGTGATTGCAGATTTGCGTGTTGCATCACATGTTTGTCGTGCGTGGGAGTATTAGAGAGATATTAGAGAGCAAGATGTGTATCTTGCGAACCAACTGTTATGGACCATTGAAGTCCGATTATGAAGTGAAGCCCAAACCGAAGATTATTATATAAATCCTATTGTGATAAGGATTAGTTGATTTAGATATATATCATAAGATTTAGATAAGTTATATTCCTAGTTGGGATAAGTCTAAGTCTTGTGTATATATACAACTCTCTTGTAAGTCATTGACACAACACAATAATATATCAATATTCTCTACTTTACACAAGCCATATTTACATCCTCTCTTATTCCACAGTTAGAAAACATCTCCTCTTAAAACCAATTTTTGATTTTGCAACAGGTTCCAGTAGCTGGTTTAAAGACTCCGTTTAGAGATGGTTTGTTGAGGCATGTCGCTGAAGATGTCCTGAAACTCGCAAAGTTATGTTCATAACCATAAGCACCCTTTTATAAAAATTTAACCAGATATCTTGAACGTTGTCGCTGAAGTGGTTAGAACAGGAGTTACGCCGGCGGAGAATCTCTTGGAAATGTACAATGGAGAATGGGGACAAAGCGTAGATCCTGTGTTCCAGGAACTACTGTACTAAGGACCTCAAGGTGTGAGTTTATGCTATATGAAGAACTCAAGTCTCAGGAATAAGTGTTTTTTATTTTATTTGTTGGAATCGGATTCGAAAACTGATTTTGTTTTTAGAGCTTCGAAGCATTGAAAAATCAGAAGAAAATTATATGTTATAATTCACAACTTCCAACACAATAACATGTATCTATCTACCAATCTTCAAGTGCATGGGTTATTATGCAAAGATATTAGAATATGTAAGTAATTATTTGATTTTTGAATTTCTGAAAATTTGGTCACAGTTATTCCATTGGATTGGGTTATTTCCACAGAGTTTGTGAACAATGCTTTAATTTACTGTTTTCAGTTTTTCAAAACTAAAGATGAACTTAATTTCTTCTTCATTTTAATTCAATTTATTTTTGTAAATTTGTTTAGTTATTCAGATTTTTTATCAGTCTCTGTTCCCAAGTATTGTAAAACTTCATTTTGAACAAAATGGAGTAACTCCATTTCATAGTTGAGTTTTACTCCAATCCTAGTTCATTTTGATTGGAAAATAAATTAATAAAGAAATAAAATAGATTACTTTATTTATGGAATAAAGTCATTTTTTACTCCATTATAGAATAAGAAATAAATTACAGTTGAATCATTTTTTTTACTTTACACTTTATTTTGGAGTAAAAATAGAGTAAGATTAGAAATATTCTAAGATTTGTCATTAGTTAACGAAGTGGTCAGTAAATACGTACTAGTGATAACTGGCAGAAAAAAATATTTACACGTGGTTTATATTTGCACTCAATTAAAAATAAAAAATATACATAATGCTCTATTTTTGTAGGTGTTGGTGGGCTAGTCACACATAAATTCAGCTGTTAAAAAGTGCAAAATTAGCATTGCAAAATCTGAGTAGCAAATGAACAAAAGTCTTTAAATAAATGGAACTCTAACTATAACGGTGCTAGGAGTAAAGAGGCGAGTAGCAATCCAACTCAGGGTCAACACTGGCAAGTCGGATAAAGTCATTTTAATTGGTAGGTTGGAAGTGACCATAGATGCTAACAATCCTACGATAGCCATGTTTGTAAAGAAAATGATTACATATTGTTATGTCATATCTGTAACCGGTTCTTGAAAATTATTCTTCTTACTTGGTATCTTCTCAACTAATCATGAAAATGTCCTGGAGAAAATATATCATCGGATATGTAATCAGTTCCAGACATGATGTATACCACAAGATTGCTATCCCTAGAATAAGTAGTCACGGGTTCTAGAAGGTCAATGTTTGTGATAGATCATATACATAGATTAATTTGAAAAAAGGTTTTGAATGTTTTAAAAATTACAAAATCAATCCAAAAATAATAAAGGGAATTCTTGTTTTCTAACTTCCTGTAGGTTTGATTTTAGTGACTTGTCGTAAGTAGTGATTACAATCCCAAAATATATAGTAAGTAGGATGATTATAATCCATTAATGAAGCTAGTAATTAGACAATGTCCATCAAATTGTATGCATTATATATCGATGTATATCTTTTCCTCTTTATATAATTTTTCCTCAGTTACTTAATCATTTCTTCTACATGTGATATATTTTTTCATGTCTAATTTCTAAAAAGCATTAAGAATTTGGAAGGCTATGAGTGAAAGCTAAAAACGAGTATCATATAAACATGGAAAGCAATCATCCTAAAAGAATCCCAATGATTTTTAATGTTTTCTTACACTCCTTTTCTTTCATCTACAACACCAAACAAAACGAAAACAATCAAAATCAATTAGTTTTGCCATATGACACTAAATAATATATATTCACATATATGAGATATTTGGGTGATTACGTTGTTGCATATCTGACTAAACATTGAACCAAATTAGTTTGCAAATGAGTTCTCTATCAAAAAACCTGACAAGTATATGTTTGAATAAGTGACATTGTAGGTTGTAGTTGTCACGCAGCTTCTCATGAATGTGCTTAATTCTTATTCATTTAGTGACATTTCAAGAGCTAAGCTTAGCTGCATGCATTATGGAATTGGGTCATACAACCTTTGCAATGGTAATTGTGGATTAATGTTTCAGGTATGGTATGCAAATACAAATTTTAAAAACAAAAAAGTGTCATTCTGTTATGTGATTTACCCATACTCACATTCACAACTTATTATATAAAAAAGAGTTGTCAATTGGTCAGACCGTCCGTGGGTAAGCCTAGTCCAAATTGGTCCAAATTGTTATGAATGGTCCATGGTCACGCCCACATGGTCCAATTGGGACAAAACCGATTTTGTCTTAGAAAATTTGTTCTAAGACCAAACAGACATTGGTTTAGCCCAAAATATTAAAAACCTTTTTTTTAATTTGGGGAAAGAAAAAATAGTCGAGTGTCAACAAATCTCTCATCTCTACTTCTTCCACTCTATGACTCTCAGCTTTCAACTTTTTCTTCTCCGACTTAGTTGGTCCGTTTATGACATCTTCTTCTTCGACTGTAAGTTCCATTGTTGTTCGGTTATCTGACTTTTCTTCTTTGAATTCTTTGAATTCTTTGACTTATTCTACTTCGAATTTAATCCAACTATTGTTTTGTTGTTGTTGAAGGTTCCTTCTCCTTCACTAGTTTATTTGTGTTTATAGGTTCATCAAAAATCAATTCTTAGAGAAGGATTCTATGTTTGTGGGTTCATCAAAATCAATTCTTGTGAAGGGTTATGTGTTTGTGGGTTCATCCAAAAATCGATTTTTAGTGAATGGTTTTGTGTTGTTGTCTTTATTATTTTCGTTTGAGAGTTTGATCGGCATCAGTATGTGTGTTTGTGAGATTAGCATCACTATGTGTGTTTGTCAGATGAGCTAATGCTTAACTTGACTAATTTTCTAGATTTGTTCTGTTACTATTTGGAGTTAACAAGCTATTTTTATGCCTTATAACTTTACTAGCTTGTGTGTGGTTTCTTGTAAATTGAAACTAACGTTATGAATTAAAAACAACATTCATGACCATAACACACTTTAAACATAATCTTGTAATAATGAATGTAACATGTTCTTTGCTTTAGACCTTTAGAGTTATTAAATTATTATGTATGTGTATGTGGACTGATTCATCTTTTATCTAACTTATTTATTATGTACATGTATTTGGATTGATTAAGCTTTTGTGTAAATTTTTCCAAGATAATGAATTTTGATTCTCCAACCTTGATTGAGGGAAGATATGAAAAATAAGGATAATAATGAAGATGATATAATGCCTCAGGAAACTGATTCTTTAGGGACAGCTGATAAACAAAAAGAGTAGTTCAACTAGGGTTTTAGTAAGTGTTGGAAAGCTTACATTGTGAGAGAAATATTTTGATGGCAAAACAATTACATGCAATCATTGTGAAAAGACGTATTGCTTGAATCAGCATCAAAATGGAACTAATTTCTTGAATAATCATATTAGGTCTTCTCAAAAACTCCTAAAAGTAGTTATAGAAAGTTGGATATGGCAGTGTTTCATGAAATGATTGTTGTGGCTTTAATTCAGCACAATCTTATATATTCTTTTGTTGGGTAAGAAAGGATAAAAGAAGTTTTCACTTATGATAATCCTTTTCTAGAGTTTGGATTCGTAATTCAGCAGCATCAGATGTCTACAATATTAATGAGAAGGAGGAAACGAAGTTTAAGGAAATCTTGGCTAAAATTCATGGTAGGATTTGCTTAACAACATATCTGTAGATAGCCTTAATAGTAGCATGTTATATGTGCTTGACACACCATTACATAGACATATGTTGGCTTTTGAAAACAAATTTTATATATTTATGTGCTTTTTTGTATCCATGTTCTGGTGTTAATATATCGCTTAAGCTCATTGAGTTGTTGAAAGAATGAGGACTAGAGACGAAATCTTTTTCTCTAATAATAGATAATGCGTCCGATAATTATGGTATGCAAGCTATTTTGAAGAGATAGCTACGAAAAGATTTAGTGTGTAATGGAGATTTTTTTCATGTGAGGTGTTCAAGTCACATATTAAATTTGAGTTTGCAAGATGGTTTGGTGCAGTCTTAGATAAGATCAGGGATAATATTAATCTTGTGAAGGGATCTCAGTCTAGAGAAGACATGTTTCAAAACTGTATGGAAACAGTTGAAATTCAAGATAAATAAATTATGATTTTAGATGTGACAACACAATTGAACTCCACACGCTTGATGTTCTCTAGGGATATTGAGTTTAAGGAAGCTCTACATAACCTTGGAGAGGTTGATAGAAGTTACAAAATATTTCCATCTGAAATGGAGCGGGAGAATTCAAAAATGATCTGCGAGCTATTGAAACCATTTTTTGAAATAGTAAAGGCTATGAAGGAGAAATGCGACAAGTATTGGAAATAGTTCAATGACATACTAGCAACTGCAGCAGTACTTGACCATAGATTGAAGTTTGTCTTTCTAGATTATTCTTAAAACATTCTAGATCCATCCACTACAAAGTTGAACTTGGACCATGTAAGTGGCAAAATGGTTAAACTTTTTGGAGCATATAAGATAGACACAAGCATCATTAGAGCATATACTTCACATGTTTCTCGAGGCAACATCCCTTCATGATATGGTGTAAGTCTATACTATTTGTCTGTTCCAGCTTATATTTATGAACATTTCTTGTTTGTTTTGGAAGTTTAGACTTGTAAACTTATAAAAGAATAACATTTTTGTTCCAGCTTATATTTCTGGACGTGTCTTGTTTGTTTCAGACTTTTATATTTGTAGACTTATCAAAAATAACATGTTTATTTCAGCTTATATTTATGGAATGTTTTCTATCCATATAGTTGAATTTAACTTTGACTTATGGACTGAAGACTTGCAGAAGAGTAACATGTTTGCTTCAGACTTTTAGACTTGAAGACTTAAAACTTGTAGAAGAGTAACATGTTTGTTTCAGACTTTTAGGCTTGTAGACTTAGATGTGTAAAAGAGTAACAAGTTTCTTTGTTTAAGACTTGTAGACTTACAAAATTATTCTTACTTTGATTATTGGGTTGTTTATAATTAATTTTCTCAAAAGACAGGTGGTAGTGAAAAATCACCATTAAACACATATTTGGATGAGCCAGTGATAAATATAGTTACCTTTAGAAGTTTGGATGTAATGGCATATTGGAAAGACAATTCAAATCGTTTTAAAGAGTTGATATTAATGGCTTGTGATGTCTTCCGTATCCCTATCATAACAGTGGTGTTGGAATCATCCTTTAGTATAGGTAGCCATGTTCTCAACAAATATAGGATCTCCCTTTTACCCATTAAAGTTCAAACTTTGATAAGTGCAAGGAATTGGTTGTGATTTTTAATAAGTTGGTGATGAATTCGAGTTATCTTTGAGGAAGAGAAAAAAAAATTTAAGCTTTCATATTATGTTAAGTTAGAGTTTTAGATTTTAAGTTTTAATATTGTATTGAGACTTTAATCTTGTTTAGGTGAAGTATTTTAATGTTATCTTTGAGAAACAGAAAACACTTTAGCTTTTTATATATTTTTTTCTGAAATTATTTACATGCTAATTGAACTAGGGCTTGTATAAGAAACTGCTTAAGTTATGGTCTCTCAATCTTGTTTAAGTTATGGTTTTATTTTGATTGTTACTTTGTCTACGAACAAAGTTTGTATAATGAAAATTACTTGTTATGGTTTGTATTAAGTTTATTACTTATGGTTTGTATCACAAAACAAATTGATAATGTGTATATGAAATATGTAAACTAAATATAAATACAATCTACAAATCTCATTGTGAATAATGTAAATATGAAAGATCTAATTTAAATACAATGTTGAAATTAGTTCCAAATTGATGATTCAAAAATTATTTATATATGGTATTGGGTGTCTATGAGTATGCTTATTTGGACATGTTTTTATTGTTCTTGAACAATTTTTGACCATTGTCCATGCACAGACCTTTTATGTCCAAAATTAAAATGGTCCATTTGGACAAGTCCAATTGGGCCTAACGGGACTTTTGATAGCCCTAATATAAAACACAACTAGATTTGACAAGCATCAAGTAATCAAATGAAAAAGTCGTATTCAATATTCTTATCTAAAAAACTATTAGATTTGACAAGCATAATAGAAGTGCGTACCTTTCGATCCTTTTAAAGCATTTGGTTTGTGATGTTAATATCATTTCGATTCTTTTAAGGGTTATCCATCTCCACAAGCAAATATGTTTTCTCTTCCTCAAGATCCAGTTGAGTCTTCTTATTATCAAATTGGATCTTTAGATTATCAAATTAACCTTTCTTATCAACAAGATCCACCTTTATCATGTCAAAGTTCATATGTAGCTTGTTATTGTGGTTCTCAAGCTCTTTCACAGACAATTGGCTAGTTTTTAGCTGAAACTTCAAGTGCTTCTTCTCATTCTCCTAACTCATTTTCTGATTTTTGAAATATGTCTTTTTCTTCCTAAGATCCATCTTTAGCTTCTCAAAAATAAATATTCAGCTCATCTATTATCTTATCTTTAAAAATGTTTCGTATCTTATCTTCTAATACTCCTTTTCATATTCAGAAAACTACCTCTTTGTCCACTAACCACAATATAATAGCTACGATGTTTGTAAATGATCAACAAAACTAGGATGGAAAAAATTTTCATCTAATTGTATGCACTATCTATATATATACTTTACTCTTCATATATGTTGTGGAAATTAACCCCTTCAATTTCTTATTTGGTTACAAACAGGAATACCAGCTAATTATTACATGAAAATGGCTCACAACCTATTATAATTTATGTAGTATTATGAGGAATGAGAATCCTAAAGAAGAGAATAGTCCCCAACAATATAAAACTTGTATATCAAAAAAATTCTTAATTGATCAGATTTTTTTTAAAAAAAATATATAATTGTTTAAGTTGATGTTTTACATATTTATTGTAGTGAATAGTGAAATTATATAAAGTTGAATGGTAACATTATATTTTGACATGAAAAAAAAAAGAAGTGGTTAAAATCAAGGAAAATCATTGTGAGTTGATGATTCAACTTGATGGAGTTAGAATAATAAGCTTATAGGATGGAAGAAAGTAGGATTACGAAATGTGGCATATACTTAGTTCAGGAGAGTTTTATTAAAATGCATTTAGAAGCATGTGAGATACATGTGAAAAACTAATAGCTGATTTTTTTTTTTGTAACGTAGGGAAGTATGATTCTATAAACAAATATCAACATATCTTTGGAGGAGCTTCAAGAGAGATGGAGAAAAAAATTACATAGAATTTTCCAGTTATGGGGTTTGGATCATTTTTTTCATATTTTTACTTTAACTTGGGGGATTTTACTATTAAGTTAAGCTCCAATTTCATAACTAATTTTTGGGTCAATTGTACTTTTGAAAGTTAGACGTTTTAACAATAGTCAACCAGCTTAACTAACTCTGTTTCTGAATTTTGGCTATTTATTTGGAGATCATTAACTATTTGTTCCTCATTTGGAATTTGCACATAGAGAAAGAGTAAAAGAGAGGGAGAAAAAGAAATAGAGATAAAAAACTATGCTGAAAAAGAAGCTTTTCATTTATCAATTTAGTTTATTTGATTCAATTCCTCGAAAATCTTAAGTCTTTAATCAAGAAACTATTGATTCTTCTCAAAGAACTTGGAAAAAGACTAAAGGAGAGTGGCACAAAGATACTTAAAGTCGGTCATACTCCACAAACCTGGTTCATCTCGTTCTTTTTTTCTGTTTTGGTTTCTTTAGCCGCAAGAATCTGAATAATAGTTTCCTTGCAGATCATAAAGATAATTAGGGATATGAAGGTCAAATGTATTTCTCTAGCTTCTAGAACTTGAGTGGAGAACAAGGAAGATGATCATTAAATTTCTGAACCTACCAGATCATCCTTTATAACCCATAACTTTCTATGTTTTCCTGAAATGCAAGAATATGTAGAGAGTAATAATTGTTTCTTTGCAGATCAAAAAAGAGGCAAATTTACATAGGATACTTGGATCAAAATCTACTCAAGTTAAATATATAGTTATCAAATCTCATATCACCATGGAAACAATAACCATTTTTATCACAACGATGACATGAAACCATGGAAACAAAAACCATGTTATCACAAAAGTGGATATTCTCAAACTTTTTTTTTGTCGACTTCTCAAACTTATACCCCAAACCGTAAGTTCTTATACTTTTCTAGTTGTGTGGAAACATAAAAAAACAAATAAATCAACATAACATCAATGCCAAAACTTGAATAACAATAAACCTAGCCACAAAAATTATTTAATAAACTTTCCATCAAACATGGGAATCAGTCATCCTAAAAGGATTTAAAGAAAATTCTCAAAGATCTTTATTGTTACCCATTTTTCTTTACCCACAACATCAAATAAGATTAAAACAATTGTAATCAATTACTTTTTTTATTAAGTATGTCAACTGAAACAGAGATAGTGATCTATTCATACTCAGAACTATCATATAACATTAACACTAAACCAGCTAACCTACGTAATATATATGAGATAAATAGGTAACTTTGTTGTTACATATTGACCTAATACTGAACCAACTAGGTTCACAAATAATATGAGTCCTATCAAAAAATCCTTACAACACTTTTTAGAATAAGTAATGATGCAATTATCATAAGGCTTCCTATAAATGTGCATAATTCATCTATATTGCCTTTTGGAAAATAGACATGGTTGTATAACATTTTGAAAGTGAATCATTCGATTATATGTGATTTACCTAATTTCACAATATACTCAATATATTATAAGCGTTTCATTCTTTACTATTGATGTTGATTTTTAATAGAAATGACAATATGTTAGACTTTTAAATAAATTTTATTCAAAATTATATCAAATGTCATTTTAATTTTACAATAATTTGCTTTTGTTAGTATCATTATTATTATACGGTTTTTTAAATTATAATACGTAAACATCTTAGAGCACCATCATTGATTCGATCTTTCGGTGAATTTTCTCAAAAGTTGTTTTTATTAAATAAATGATGAAAATGAAAAAAATGAGAAAAGAGAATTTTGACTCGAGGTTTGGTAACTTGAGCCTCAAGAAAAATAATTGGAAACCCTAAAACGACATAATATGTTTCAAATTTTAGATAGTCACGCAGAGGAAGATGGACCGAGAATAGTATCTCGCTCAATTTCTGCGTGGAAGGTGGACCGAGAATAGTATCTTGGTTATGTCAAATTCACAATTTCTTCGTAGATTTTGATGATTTCGTAGACATGTTTCACAGAAATGTGCTCATGCCAGGGGCGGAGCCACAATTCATAGGGTGGGAACAGCTGGCCCACTGTTTCCAAAAATTTTTTGTGTAATTCTTAATTATTTTTTGTCTGACCCTCGAAAAACTGTATTTGTGCTCCGTAGTTTTCTTTTAAAACTGGGCCAAACTGAAACTCAAGTCAAAACCATCTTTTCAACTGACCCAAAACATGTAAATCCATCAATACTAAAATGGAATATAAAATCAAATAATTCACAATGCGTAATTTAATTAGCTCATCCTTCCTAAAATTATTTCTTTTTGGGGGACCTTTTTTTAGAACAGGTACCTATTTGAGAAGGACTTAATCTCTTTCTTATTTATTGATTTTCAACATCTTCTGTTTAGTTATTATTTGTACAATGATATATATATTTTATATTTTAGCATGGAGTTTGTATGTTCATTTTGAAATTATCATTTAAATTCATATCATTAGATTTTATTTAAATATGTGATAGTAGTTGTTACAACAGGTTGTTTTATGTTTATGTAAATGAAAAAAATGGTTTTAGAAATTGAAAAAATGTTTTTTTTTTATAAAATCAAATTTTTTAATCTATAGAGAAAATACCCAAACTAAATTCCTATAACCTTTTAATGCTCCAACTATTTCATGCCTAACTAAATATCTCAACTTTTATTTTGCCCGGTTTAATACTCCAAAAGTATTATATGTTCTCATTTTTGATCGGATCGTTTACAGAAGTCGACAGAACCGTAAACAACGTTCGATTTCCGTCGTTGATTTAACTATGGTAAAAAAGAAACCACAGTGGTTAGAAGGCCCAAACCTGTTCCCAGACCAGGTAAGAAGCAAATATATCATGTCTAATAGTCCGATACTAAAAATTCTCAAATCGAAAGAAGGATCCTAAAATTCTATAAATAAAAAATCAAAGCTTTTCAAGTGAAAATCCAAGAAGATGAAGTTTGATTAGCTTGTTGACGATGATCCAATCTAAAATGAGAACATATAACACTTTCAGGGTATTAAACTCGACAAAATAAATAGTTGGAATATTTAGTTTGGCATAAAAATAATTAGGGTATTGAAAAACATAGAATTTTAGTTCAGATATTAATATTGAATTTCCCGTAATTAATAAGATTAACGAAAATAAAATATTAGATGTATAATACATGTATAATATATGTTATTTTTACTGTACCATTATATTAATATATATATATACATATATTTTTTCCTCCCAATAAAAATAATTCGTAGATCCGCTATTGTCTCAGGTCTGACCCTGAGCAAAACTAAACTGCTGTCTGAGGCGAACTCCTATGAAGGTGAGACAGAATATGTTAGTAACCACATACATAAGAGTCCTCGACTTCGACCCTTGTAAACTATTTTCCTCCATGTCAAAGCTCCCATTTTCTCCAATATGCAATTTCTATGCAATACTCGAATATTATCTGAGTATTGACATAACCGAGCTACTCTTCTCAAATGCAGATTAAAATCTCAATTAGAAAAATCTCTAGTCAAAACGAAATCATCAAAATCTACCGAAAAATCAAGGTTGGGGACTCTTAAACTGTATGTGGACTGGTACAACATTTGCCAAATCGTGCTTTGCAGCATGCATCGCTAAAACCATTGTTTTGTGTCGGGTTGGTGATAATAAACATAGGACAGTATTTTTATGCCTAAAGGTGTCCAATAATGTTCACATAACTAATATATTTGAAAAGCTACATTCTAATCATTATTTGCATGTTGAGATGCTAGGATACTTAGTGCTAGTGATTGTTACACGGATATTCATGGCAGAGATCAAGAATCTAGTCTGATGATTCTGATCTCTTGTGTGATTCCATGTACTTTTTGAGTTAGCTTATTGTCTTGTTTTCTGAAGGCCACTTTTGCATCAAAATTAAGATTTTTTGAGTTTTGTTTCCAAGAAAATTAAAATCTTATCATTGTCAACGAAGCTCTCAACTTTGAAGACTATCATCTCTCCATTGCGGTATGTTCTAACCTACAGTAGTTGTGGAATATCATCACTATAGATGTCTTTAAGTGCTATTTTCATATGATTTCAGATACCAAACTATGGAATATTTGAGAATATAAATGCTCTGAAAGAGCTAGCACAAATGCCTCAGTGGACCTAGGAAAGACCTTTACGAGTTGCTACGAGATTAACTTATGTTTGATGAGTTACAAGTGTTCATTTGGTGAATCAATGTCCTTTAATCTTTATTCAGAGTGCAAATTTTAATTGTTTTGGAAACATCCAATTTGTGTTTGCAGCTAAGCCCCAAATTTATGGAAGTGAACGGTACAAAGAACAAGACTTTTTTCAACTGCAAATCCCTAGAGGCAGCTTTTGAGGTGAGATTTACTTTATTTACATATAAGGCTTAGAGTTCAACTTATGTTCCCTGTAAAAATAGTAAACGTCCATAAAGATGCTTGGATGAAATATGTATGTGAACAGATGGTGTCCACAAAATATGATATATAGAATATGTATATCCACAAGACGGTGTCCATAAAATCTCATCCATATTATAGGATTGATAACCTTCTCGACCAACTTTCATCCATGACATTTTGTTAATTGAGAAACAAACTGAGAAATATGACTTGGAAAAGCTGTAAAAACAAGTTTGATTGCTTGTTCAATTAACATGGATGTTAATATTAGATGTCAATGTTCACATTTCTGTATATATGTTAATTAAGATACACAATTTTATATATAATTTAATGTGAAAATTATTTTTATTTTATATATTTTGAAATTTGATATAAAAGTAAATAAAAACATAAAGTGGAATAAGAAAAAAATAGTACCACATCCAATGGCTGTGAATTAACTCTTTTTCCTATAATCCTACCGTAATAATTCTCTCAAAGAAACTAAGTCAAAATTATAAAGCTAATTAAGTCTGGTCCCTCCTACTAACCAGAATAAAACTAATATACTTTTTGTCTCATTACACATGATAGAGGGCATTTCTGTCCAAAAATCATCTTGCGAAACCATAATGTATGCCTCCAACGATAAGTGTTTTAGAATGTCAATAAGACAGAAATATGTCCTAAGAGTTGCACTCTATATATTTCGAAGTGACAAATGTTTTTATTTTTATTTTTTTAGCTGAAGATTCCAAACAAAAAATGTTGAAATATCAAAGTAAAATATTATTCTAAAGTTAAAGATAAAAATAGTGATATAAATTTTGAATAGTGAAACCTCTAATTTAATAATTCATTATTAAAAACATCAAAAATTGACTGTGTAAAATTTGTTTGAAAGTGAAAAACTTCGAAAAGAATTTGAAAGTTTGTTGAATATAAATCATAATTACTATCTAAATAAATATTATCATTAAATATAATATTATTTTAATTTAAAAAAATATAAATACTTTTATTGAAATTCAACCAATTCTAAATAATTTATTATTGAAATAGTTAAATGAAATTAAAAATAATTACTTTTTATAATTTTAATTTTTTGAACTAATAATACTAAAGTGTGAAAATTATACTGATTAAATATAAAAAAGTTATTATTTTGAAAATTATTATAACTGTGTAAGAAGTCTCCTAGTGTTATCCATAGAAGTACTTTTACATCTTTAAAATAATGTCCGTACAAAACTTACCACATGTTTTTGTAATGTTGATTAGTATACTAGTTTTTTTCTAAGATTAATTAGCATACTAGTTGATCTTATTTAATCAGAAAAATGAAAAAGATCAACTGTTTTTTCTTTCTTTCGTCTTATTCAAAAAGGTGACAAATGACATTGCCATATTCTTAAACAATGAAAACAATATTTCGACGTGATTCACGTGATTTCGGAAAATCATCAAATAGCACCAATGACTGGTTAAGTAGTCAGAGGTTTGATAAACTGATAATAAAATCTGTTTAGCACAATATGTGCGTAAAGTGTCTACATTCATAGACACCATTAAAAGTGTGCATTATTGAACTTGATTATGCATCTAATGAGAAATAATCTTATATATATGCATGGGTATTAGTTAGGACTACACAACCACCACTACTTCTACTAAATGCAACCTTGCGTGCTCTAGCTCCCCTTCTTCTTCAGCCTTAACTTTAACTCAGGTTAATTGTCTTCCTCTTCTTAGCTCTTCAGTTATCTTTTTCTTTATTCTTTCTGTTGGTGTTATAATAATATTAGAATATCCTATGGGTTTATTTCTCCTTCATTTAGTTCAATATGAGACATGATTTTGTTCCAGGCCGCTTTGCTACAGTTGAAAGATTTATCTCCACAGTACTTAAAATATTATCTCAATATCTTTCAAACTCTTTGAGTAATATATAGTCAGCAAAATTTTGTCTATAAAATGGTGACTTCTTGTTCTTGTTGTGGTTTAATTCATTTTAAGTCATATATACATATGACTAATGTATGGGTTAAAAATATTACTGCAGAAACTGTATGCCATGGCGCTAGTATTCTCTTCTTGTGGGGTTGGTGCTGTGATAAACCTCAGTGCTTTGAAAACCTATGTAAGCTTCTCACCCAGGAAATCCCTTACTTGTAAAAGAAGCAAGATAGTTACAGGCAACAAAGGGATTAAGGCAACCGCAAGGGCTTCTGCTCTAGCCGCGACCGAGCCACTGACTAAAGAAGATCTCATTGCCTATTTTTCTTCTGGATGCAAAACAAAGGAAATGTGGAGGTAACCACTACGATCATCCTCTTTAATTTTTCTCTTTTAAAGTACTTTGTTCTTCCAGCTCACTTTTGTATAGTTTTGTTGGGTGTTCAGAATAGGTACAGAACACGAGAAAATCGGTTTCGATGTCAAGACTCTACGCCCTATGAAGTATGAACAAATAACTGCACTGCTTAATGGTATTTCTCAGAGATTTGGTTGGGATAAGGTGATGGAGACTGGGAGAATCATTGGTCTGAAACAGGTGATGTATTCTAATTTTATTTCTTTAAATTATATACAACAATAATTAACATAATTTCATATCAATAATATTGAGAAAATTTTAAAGATATCTCAGGGAATGCAAAGCATATCATTAGAACCAGGAGGCCAGCTGGAGCTAAGTGGAGCACCTCAAGAGACTTTGCACCAAACTTTTGATGAGCTCCATTCACACCTTTACCAGGTCAAAACTGTTGCCAAGGATTTGGGAATTGGTTTCTTAGGAATTGGCTATGAACCTAAATCTAGTCTTGAGGATGTAACCATTGTGCCCAAGGTTACTTCCTCCACAAACATATTAGTTCTCATGTAGTGAACGTGGCTTGCTCAATCTCTTTGTTTGACGAGTCAAAGTATATTCTTTGTGCAGAGAAGGTATGACTTTATAAAAGACCATTTAGAGAGAACTGGCTCAGGACCTGACATGATGCTCAGAACGTGTACTGTTCAGGTCAATCTAGACTATAGTTCAGAAACCGATATGATCAGGAAATTTCGCGCTAGTCTAGCTTTGCAACCTGTGAGAAACTTCAGCTCTAAATTTTTGTTTCTTTGGACTCGCAAAAGATATTGTCTCACTCTTTTGTTATATCCTTTATCGAACAGATTGCGACAGCTATATTCGCAAACTCCCCTTTTAGTAATGGAAAACCAAACGGGTTTCTAAGTATAAGAAGGTTGGGTTCATACATTTCTTTGGTCTAGGCTCTAATGATTATTTTATTATTAGTATTTTAATCTGTTGAGATGTTTTGACAGCCATTTATGGATAGATACCGATAAGAACCGGACAGGAATGATACCTTTTGTGTTTCATGACTCCTTCGGGTGAGTATCAGAATGTTTTGTCTAACTCTTTGATCGTCGCTTCAAAACAGTAAGGTTAATCATCAGTTTCTTGTAACAGGTTTGAGGGGTATGTCGAATATGCACTTGACATTCCAATGTGCTTCTTACACAGAAACAAAGGCTATCTCAATTGTAGAGGAATGACATTTCGGGTCTACATCTTTTCAGCATGAATTTTAAAACCTTTAAATTTTTTATTATGAGCCGGCTTATGATCCAAACATATTTATAGGATTTCTTGTCGGGGAAAATCTCTCATCTATCTCATGAACAGCCCACCATTAACGACTGGGAAAACCATATAGGAACAATATGGCCAGAGGTTGGTTACTCCGTTTCAAGAACACTATATCATTTTGAACTCCCCTGTTTCTTAATTTGGTTTAGAGTAATTTTTAATATGATTATGTTCTGTAACTACACTATTAGGTCCGGTTAAAGAGATACTTGGAGATGAGAGGAGCTGATGGAGGTTCCAGGGATATGTTGTGTGCCCTACCAGCTTTTTGGGTAATTGCATATTCTCTTGAAAAGAAATAAACACTTGATTTGCCAATTTATAAAAAAATTATCCTCAGGTGGGTTTGCTATACGATGAGGAGTCTCTCCAAACTGTTCTTGATATGATAGCTGACTGGACTCTTGAAGAAAGGGAGATGCTTAGGACACAAGTAAATTAAGTAGAGAGAAATAATATTCTCTATTCGTAACAAAATATTCCCGTTTTAACCAATTTTTTTTGGGGTTACAAAAGGTTCCAAGCACAGGCCTAAAGACAATGTTCAGAGATGGTCCTTTACAACATGTCGCAGAAGATGTTCTAAAGCTAGCAAAGGTAAAATTTGTTTGCTATATAACTTTTTTTGGTAATTAAATATATTCTTATATAAATTATTTGTCATTTCTCAGGATGGTTTGGAGCGTAGAAACTACAAAGAAACCGGTTTCTTGAATGCTGTGGCCGAGGTAGTCAGAACAGGTAATTTTTTTTTGGTTTTTTTAGTGTAGAGTTTTGGTAAGACCAGTGTATATATGAAGGTATTACTTTTCTTGACAAAAGCAGGGGTTACGCCAGCAGAGAAGCTCTTGGAGTTGTACAATGGAGATTGGGGACAAAGCGTAGATCCTCTTTTCCATGAAAAGCAATACTAAGAAGACAACATCTCTTAGACATTTGATATAGAGATAAAACTATCCGCTTGTTTGTAATAAGCTTAAAAGCTGGCGTTGGTGTGCGTGTGCAAGCCCGGCTCAACTTCATATTAGGCTCTTGGCAAATCTATTTTATATGCAATAATGTTAATTTTATATAAATTATGGAGCCTTAATGTAAAAAAGAAATAAAAAATAAGGGTTTTTTTTATCCTGAAATTTATTTGTTTTTATGATGGGTCTTGGACTTGTGCCCCACTTGCCTACCAATACAGCCCGCACTGTGTGTGTGGTGAAAATGGTAACTCTCGGAATAATAATTATTTTACCACACACATTATAGCATATGCATGTAGAGTACTACAATTTTTCTTACAACATATATATGGTCTCTAAATTTTCCCAGGGCCTCCATAAACGACAAGATGACCTACTTTCCACCATGTTTCTGTGGAGTCTCTCACTTTATAACCATGACTGTTGTCTGTATAAGACTCTGTGTTCTTCACAGTATTATCTGTATTATAGTTTTCATCGATAATGGAGATATCACGGATGTATGAGTCGTAGTGGGGGTTCCCCACCGGAAAGTGCCCGTTACCCATCGGAGGACTTGGAGTTGTTAAAGGACTGTACACTTCACCACCCCATTCTACCCTCGTCCCGGAGCTCACTTTGAACCTGCTCGATGGCCAGAACCCAATTTCTTGATTCCACACGTACAGACCCCAGTTCCCACTGCTTCGGTCCTGTACTCAACAAATTCCACTTTTTCAAATACCAAAATTGGGAAGTAACATACTCCAATCCATTTGTTTGATAAAGATAAATGTTTTAGAAAAAAATTGTTTCACAAATATATATTTTTTGTGTCCTCTACGAAAATATTGTAAATTTCAAAAAAAAATGATTTTATTAAGTTATTATAGGTTAAAAATTATTGAAAAATACAAAAAATGATACATTTATTATTTAGTGATTTAATATGTTTTTTTAATATGTGTGAAAACACAAATAATTCTATCTTTGTGAAAGAAAATGAGTATTTTATCAAGGCCCCGAGGTTTAGAAAAACATAAAAAAATTTAGTAAGGATTTTTAGATAAAAGTATTTTAACAATTTGGAAGCATATTTTCATATAATTATCAGCTCAGAAAACTTTTTAAAGATCCAAAGCCTATGTCATGACAGGTTCTTTATGGCATCATGATCAGATTTTTTCTTTTTACTATACAATAAAAAAATAATGAGTCCAAAAAGACGTGACCTTGAGTATGGCGATGTCAATAACTTTTATATTTTGCGGATCAAGAGGTATTCCAGGAGCAATATCTGCACGGACCAGTATCATTCCGGCTCCAAGGGGGACATCTGGAATGATAACACTGATGTCCTCCTGCCTGTATATTAAACCATTACTAATTAACATGTAAGTACTATTTGATGTATAGTAGTTGGGAACATCATGATTATCAACCGTTAAGTTTAGATCAAATGCGAAACCCCAAATCCAAAAAGTAATAGTGATAGAAAAACATAATTCTATATATGAAAAAATGAAAACATTATGCTTAATTATCCAATTTTCAAACAAATTAAAAAGGTTATGCGTAATTCGTATAATACAAGGCTGAATATATATGATATAATCAATATAAGTAAACGCTCACTAATAAAACACTAGTATCTTTTATTCACGAGGTTATGCACTGATGCATTCTATTATGAAAATCTTAAACGCTCACTAATAATTTGATTTACCAACACAAAAGTTATGCTTAATTTTTTAATGCATACATGAAAGTAAAATGCAACTATTATTAACTATAAGCACAAACAAACGCCATGTATAAAGAAATAAAATAGAAAAGAAATAAGCTATAGCTCACTCACATTAGTATAAACAAATAGCCGAGATATGCCTCCCTGGTACAATAGGGGGTTTACCTAAAATAAATAAACAATAGGATTGAAATACATTAATTAAGAAAATGGAAGAAATGCACACCAAATTACGTCGAGTATTTGAAAAAATATAGCTGATAATAATTGACTTACGGTCCATCCTGCTTGGATGAATTCACTTTCGATCTGAACGTGCAATCGAGTAGAGCTGATTTGATTCGGTCCAACCGGAGGACTGAAAATAGCAGCCCTCATGGACGCTCCATTGTAAATCTTTGGTCCCCTTTTTGTCCGTGTCACAGCAAACTGAATAAAACGATTGAGAAAGTTAATGGGTGTTCTCTTTTTGCAAAAGTTAACAATAAATAATGGGTATTCGTCGATCATAGATTTAAGTTAATTACATGATCATTTCAAAATGTTGTGTTTACAGTTTGTGTCGGCTTGGATTTAGTTACTCTAATCATTTACTTATGAACTCCATTCAATTATTTAAACAAAAAAAATCCATTAAATCAATTTCTAATCATTTGGTACTAAAAGCTTATTAAAATTTTTGATTAAATAACACAAACTTTAAATTCATAAAGATGATTTATCAATACGCCGATGTTAAAGCATAATTCAAAGTGTAAGGCTGTTGAATAAATTAATATTTCATGAGCACGATTAAAAGTTATAACGTAACTAGCTAAATATTTATTTATTCATCTACTTAAATAAAAATTTGACAGTCTAGTTTATTATTCTAGAAAAAAAAACTATTGCTTATTAGTTTATACTGTTTTCTACGGTCTCATTTTACTATATATTTGATATTTCTAATTGTAAAATTAAAAAAAAACTTTGAGAAAGTACACTTACATGATGGTCATTACCGGAAAGCATAGGTTCATAGGTATTGTTCCATGAACCTCGGGGGTTCAAATTGTCACCACCGAGCGATTTCAATCTCAAGAGATCGACTTTAGTGACTCTATGTATAGGAACCGTACCAATAGGGCAACCCACACCATTCTCCCATAAGTGACCAAAATGTTTTTTACTGAGTTTCTCTCCCTATGCTTTGTTGATCCATTGGGGTATGACATACGCATCTACACACAAAAAAAAAATCTTAATAAGTAAGCAAAATAATTGAACCAAACTGATCTAAAACTTATTATAAGTAAAAAGTAATAGATTTTGATGTGATTTTGCATATGTTGTAAGAACTTGTGATATGTTATTATTAAAATAATACTACATAATAGAGCAATATACCTTATCCTGGAAGAATGTATGATTCATCATGGATGGGTGGTCAAATCCTGGTTGTTTGTAGAAATCCACGCACCCATACCGTTCACCATATATAGACTGCAGATTCATAAGTAACAGCAACTATCAATCTATTTTACCAGTTTATATATAATATAAACCTGAAATCCTTGTATCTAGAAATTACAACATATCTATAATTAGGATGACTGAGATGATGATGAACCTTGATGATTTTAACAGCAGGCCTGTTAATAATCTTAAGTTCTTGCTCTATGTCCAAATCTTCAACACTTTTTAATGTCTCAGCTGATTCCACGATGCCAGAGTTATAGCTTATCATAAAACTACAACATAAGCAAAAGAAAACCATCCACATTGCTGAAAACCCCAATTCCATTTTTGTCAATACTGGAGAGAAGCGAAATAATTATTTCACATGTATATAGTTTTACCAGGAATTGAAAAAGTTTGGAATTATGGGAAACAATAAATGTTTCATTTAATGGTCAAAGATTTAGTCAAAGTCTTAACCAATCTTTGCCAAAGTCTTGGTCTGAAAACTCCAATTCCATTTTTGTCAACACTAGAGAGATACTGGATAATTATTTCACATGTACTCCATTTGTTTCATAAAAATAATTTTTTTAGTGTTTTCACACATATTAAAAAAATACATTAAATTATTATAATAAATATATTATTTTCTGTAATTTTCAATAATTTTTAAACAATAGTTATCAATAAAGTCAAAAAAAAAAAAAAAATTTTGAAATTTAAAATATTTTTATAAAAACACAAAAATCTATTTTATGAACCAATTTTTTTTTCTTAAAAGTTTATCTTAATGAATCAGAGGGACAAGAGAGAGTATATAGTTTTACCACGAATTGAAATTTTTTGGATTTATGGAAAATAATACTCCTTCTGTTTCATATTAAGTGTCACTTTAGCTTTTGCACACTGATTAAGAAAACAATTAATTTTACATATTTTATATATATAAAAACACAATTATCTATACACCTAACCATCTTTCAACAAACAAAAATAAATCGGAATAAAAAATTAATAAATTTTACATCGAAAGTCGAAAACTATACTTATTTTATAACAAAAAATGATCTTTACAATGACATTTAATATGAAACGGAAGGAGTAAATATTTAATTTCATGGTCAATATTTTAGTCAAAGTCTTGGTTAAGATCTTTGTCAAAGTCTTGGTCAATAAATTAGTCAATGGTATCAATATATTAGTCAATGGTATTAAATAGTAATTAATGTAAAATTCTCTTTGTTTCATATTAAGTGTCATTTTAGTTTTTTGCAACTAAGAAAACAATTAATTTTACATATTTTATATATAAAAAACAATTATTTATACATCTGACCATCTTTTAACCCACAGAAAAATAAATTGCAATAAAAAAAATTATAAATTTTGCATTGAAAATCGAAAACGATATTTATTTTGTAACAAAAAAATTATCTACGACGACACTTAATATAAAATGGAAGGAGTAATTTGATTACATTTAGAGATCATAAATTGCATTATCTCCACTTAGAAATCAAATACTCCCTCGGTTTTGTTTTACATTACGTTATAGAACTTTCCAAAAACCCAATGCAAAATCTAATGGTATATGACTTTACTTACCCTTGCAGTTTTATTACATTTCGGTCAACAATCCCAAGTTTCAAGTGGAACAACACGTATTCTTGTGTGTTTGTGAGAGATGGAAATTTCCAGCCAATTAGAAATTTAATAATTGAAGGAACAAAGTAATAGTATTAGCGCTGTTACTCTTTTTGTTCTTTCAAACCACGAAATGATTAAGAGGTAGAAATTGGAATCAGTTACATTTGACTAAATAGTGATGATAATAATGATCTACAATAAACTCTAGCATAGGAATCAGTTACATTTGACTAAATAGTGATGATAATAATGATCTACAATAAACTCTAGCATTAAAACAAGAGAAAGTTAGAAAAATCAGATACTTAAATTTGGATGTATCCTCTTAAGACTTTATCTAAACTTTTTGTTACATTAAAATTTTAATTACTGTTAATATCATTATAACTTTAAATCAAATTAAAATAAATTTAAATATAATACTTATTTATTATTAAATTTATACATTTTTAACACTAAAAATGGACAAATACTAATTATCTTTAACTGTAGATAAAACTCTAATTCTTTTCTTCGTCTTCGTCAAACTTTGTCTCTTCTTCTATGGCGAAATCACTCTTCCCTATCTTCTAGCTTTTTCTTCTCTCCGTCCACCTCTTTCTTTTTATACTCCATCCGTTCTGTGATATATAACGTGGAAATACAAAACAATAGTAAGCACCTTACCCTGCCACGTGGAAAAGAATACACAAACAGAAATTACAAAAATCCTACAATAACAGTCTGGGTTTGCAAGCGAAACCAAGTTACAAAGAAGTTGGTCGGTCACTGGTTTCTCGTAACTGTGCTTAATTTTTCGTTAATTGTGTGTTAATGGCTTAAAACTGCAATCCGTATATGTGGTATCTTTGAGCAAAGCTATATCAAAATCACGTAACACATGGATATTTGAAAACACGTGAATTGGTGTTTCTTTAGATTATAAGATGAAACTTTCTTTTCATTTGGATTGTTCTTTTGATAAACCCCTTCTTGAGTTTGCTGTTAAATTTCTTTCTTTTTATTGGTTTGGAGATTCACGTTTTCATGTATTGATTCCAGTCGTACAAGGATCTCCTCCTCGAGAATTTCACACATTTTATGTTTTGGGCATAGTCCTCAAAACGTGAGGAATAACACAAGCACTTTTGGACTTCACTACGTCTAGCTATTGTTGCATTGTGAACATGAAGCACTATATTGAATATAAATATATAATATAGTCTGAACCAATATACTATAAACCTATGAATGTAAATCTGCTCAAACAGGTTAGAAGTGTTTCTTGCTTAATGTGTCTTTATCACTGATTTCCCGTCTTTCTTTTATTTTTTGAATTGCATAATTGCAAGTGTTGTGAATCAATTGATATGACAACGTAGTAAAGAAACAAAGGAAGTAAAACAATAGTGTATCTAACTGGATCCAAGACAATAGAAAATATAATTAGAACTGAAAAAAAAGATAGAGACATGTCTAACAAAGCGAGGATGAATCCGTCTTTGTCTATCTAATCTGATCGATCGAACTCCTAAAGCGGATCTCCACCAGTTTTATTATAAGTCTTGGCGTGTCGTAGGAGGAAGAGGCAACCACAGAGAGAAAGAAAGATAACTATGAGGAAGAAAATCGTCACTGAGAACACAAATATCAATCGTATGTCGATCCATTCCAATGATCCCCTTGGTGGATACTCCATCGAGGTATGCTTATTTATTTTATAAACACAATGATTATAAGCAAATGTATACTTATATAAATATTCCCGAGTCCTAATTTGATTCGTATTCCTATATTATCCAATTATTAGAAAAAATATTTAATGCGAAATAGTTTGTAAAATCTAAAATATTTTCTTTCTTAAGTAAAACCCTAGAAGATGTATAAGCTTTTTTGGGTTGGCGGGATAATCCAAAATTATGAAATTAATAATGCCTACGTATCTATACTATTATGTGAGAAGTGAATTTATTTATGTGTCATGTTCTCCATGAATATATTTTCAATACTATTATTAATTCAAATTTTGTAACTATATATATAATCATATTTTCCATAATTTTAAGTTTTTCAGCTGATTCATTTCTATACTATATTATTAACTGAAACTTTATAATTAGATATATAATTATTTTACTTAACTTTGACAAGTATAACACTATTCTAGTTAAAACTATGTATGTGATATTTATCATAATCTAAGTTATATTATAATAATATGTAAGTGCTGATGCAGAGAAATCACCTATGATGCCCACTCTGTCACTATATATTTTATTATATCATAATAACCAATTATGTTAGTATATATTATCATCATAAGTTTAATCAATATACACAAAACTTATGCCCACTAATAATAACTTGCAAACAATGTTTTTTTTTTAAAAGAAAGTCCACTTTCTTGTTTTTATTGGTAATATTTATCAAGTTAGAGATTACTACAAGATTAAATTTAATGTGTTGAAACTTAGGAATACATATAAATTTTTAAAATATTTTAATTGAATTGTGTTCGTTAATACTATTGTAAGTATAATACTTTTTTCTTTCGTTATTTTGCATAAATTATACAGTTTAGAGTTAGTAACTTATTTTGTAATATATTTTTAGAGGACGAGGCTTAGTGCTTTTGTTTGTTGATGAATGCTCTCTTGGTAATTTTCGATTTAAGTTATTTTAAAAGTATTTATTTATTCTGAATAATTTCACCATTGGTGAGTATACGACCGGGTATAAAACGAATTTTCTACCTTTAAGATAAAATTCTATAGAAAAATCAAATTAATATTTTGTGATATATAAGTAATTTGATGTTCTGTTTAAACATATCATAATAATCTTTAAATTATAATGTATATATATTAATAAGTAACTACAACATCACTATGCTTGCATGTGCGGGCAAAACACCTAGTAATTAAATAAATACGCAAAAAGACACGAACATCCCAAACTTATACAAGGCAAACATCATTAAGTAATGAAGAAAATCAAAGAAAAGATGAGTCTATATTGTTTGTTTACAACCGTTCTATTACTTATTTTTTGTTTACTGTTTCTATTTCGTTTGCCTAGCTTTATCTAAAACCAATATTCTTTTGTGTGAGATACTCAGTCTTTGTGGATTCAATTCTCAAGTACTACACCGAACATTTTATTTGAGGGAGTAACTTGAAGGTTAATTTGATCATATTAACGTTGGAAAAATGGTGTATTTCAACACGAACTTTACGCGTCGTGTCTTTTCCTTCACGGACTTTATACTAGTGCGTATTTCATCATGAACTTTAGAAAAAAATCAAAAATCATATATGAACTCTCAAAATCGTGCCTATATATATGTTGACCGGCAATGATGTTAGTCAACCGTTAATTTATCAAAACGACGTCGTTTTGGCTAATTCTAAAAAATTAAAAATCTGCAACTTCAGGGAATCGAACTTTGGCAAATATACATAGCACTAAGAATCTTAACCACTAGACTAATGTAATTTTATTGTATTGATTATGTAAACATTAACTTATATATACATTTCTTATTTATCAAATAAATCTTAAATATTTTATTGTTTAGTCTTTTCAAATAAATATATGATTTTTATATTTTAAATAAATTTTATGAATCCTTATTTTATAAATTTAAATTTATTACTATTGCTGTAAATTTTCTTTTATATTATTACTTAAATAAAATATATTATAAATTTTAATATTTTATAACCCTTTTTTTAAATTACTATTGCTGTAAAATTTATAACCCTTTTTCTGTAAATTACTATTGCTGTAAATTTTAATATTTTAATAAATTTTACGAATCCTTATTTTGATATATTCTGTAAATTTTAACTTAGCTCTATGGACATAAAAAAATATATTAAAATTTACAATATATTTTATTTTAGTAATAATATAAAATAAAATTTACAGCAATAGTAATTAATTTAAATTTATAAAAGAAGGATTTGTAAAATTTATTTAAAATATAAAAATTATATATTTATTTGAAAAGACTAAAACAATAAAATATTTAAGATTTATTTGATAAATCACAAATGTATATATGTCAATGTTTACATAACCAATACAATAAAATTACATTTGTCTAGTGGTTAAGATGCTTAGTGTCATGCATCTGTGCCAGAGTTCGATTCCTGTAAATTACAGTTTTTCAATTTATTAGAATTAGTCAAAACGACGTCGTTTTGATAAATTAACGGTTGACTAACATCATTGACGGTCAACTTATATAAAGCACGATTTTGAGAGTTCATATAGGATTTTTGATTTTTTCTAAAGTTCATGATGAAATACGCACTAGTATAAAGTCCGTGAAGAAAAATGCATGACGCGTAAAGTTCGTGTTGAAATAGACCATTTTTCCTATTAACGTTATTTAGGTTTTCTCTACGAACATTCTATATCAATATTAGGGCATATGGTTAATGATTCTTTCAAATGTTTTATTTTCTTAGATAACTTGATTTTTGACGAAACAAATAACAAAGAAAGCTCACTCCAGTAATTCACCTATCACGTTTATCAAATGTATTAAATAGTTGTACTTCTAGACATGAATCAAACTGTGTTTAGTAATTACTTTTCTCTTTCTGGTGCAGAGATGAATACCTTCTTAATTGTTGCACTGAGAAGGTGATTCTCATTTTCTATACTCTATGCTTTTTCATATTGTGTTGTGGCAGCATGACTTATCTTATTGACTAGTTAACATGGAATTGGAGAACAGAAATGTTTTGGTGTCTGTTGCAACACAAAAAGAAGAAGAAACATACATATCAAAACATGTTAGTAAGATTTTAAACCTCATTTTTGACAATGGTTACAAATTTGTTTATTTTGAAGGTTAATTATTGTATAATGTTTTAGGAAGGGAGGTGATTTAAAGAATCAAAAGAAGACATGTATGAACAACTAGAATCTAAGGAGAAGATCATCAAAGAGATTAAAGAGGTTACACAAATTTTACATACTTATTTAGATGATATTTTAAAAAAGTTGTTTATTTAGAAGAAGTTCGTCATATTTATTGTTTCAGAAATTGAGTAAAGTTTTTGAGGTTTTAGAGAACCAAGAGAAAGAGAATCTTCATTTAAGTTGTAAACTAGTTGCCCAATGTTTTAATGAAAATGTTAGTAAGCACTTAAACCACAATTGTTGAAAATTTACTCAATTTGAAGGTTTAATTATTGTATAATGTTTCAGAAACTGAATAAACTTCATGATGATTAAAGAATGAGAGGAAGTTATGACTGAACAACTTGATTATAAGGAAAAGATCAGTAAAGAAAATGAAGAGTTTACACAAACTATAATAATTTATTAGATGATATTTAAAAGGGAAAATTTCATAAAAATACCTCAACTAAATTTCATTAAGCTTTTTCGTACCCAGTTTAATACATCAACTAATTATTTTGCTTATTTTAATATACAAACTTTTAAACTATGCCCATTTTACTACCCAAAATTTATTTTATTTAAAATACTAATAAATTTCAAATTAAACTAAAAATAATCTCTAAAATTTACAAAAAAAAACTCTCAAAATTCTAATTTAAAAGTAATAGAATGTTGTAATAGAATTTACTTTTGAAAAATAAAAGTAACTAAATTTTTTATAATCTTAAATGTTGTAATAAAATTTAAAAATTTAAAATATTGAATTTAGTTTGTTATCTGAAATAGAATTCAAATTTATTTTTACATTCAAAATTAGTTTTAAAAAACTTTTAAAAAAAATCAAAAATTTATTTACCTTCTTTCCTAAAGATTAAAAATAAAATTAGAAAATTTTCATATTATAGCTTAAATTTTGGAAATTTTTTAAATTTTGTTTGAAACTTATTAGTATTTTTAATTAAAATAAATAAATTTTAGGTATTAAAATGAGCAGAATTTTAAAAGTTGGTATATTAAAATGAACAAAATAATTAGTTGAAGTACTAAACTGAGTAGCAAAAAAGTTTAAGTATGAAAAAGGTTAATGAAATTTAGTTGGGTATTTTTATGAAATTTTCCATATTTAAAAAGATTTTTCATTTAGGAGAGATTTCCCATATTTATTGTTTCAGGAATTGAAATAAGTTGCTAATTAAGAGAGATTTATGCTTTTTACACTACGTGACAAGCAAAAACATCAAAAAAACTTGAGGTTAGTAAGATGTCTACGTAGTCAATAGTTATATAGTTTTTACTTCCAAATGGTTATTAATTCTATGTTTTTAGGGAATTTAGTAAACTTGATGTGGCTTTAAAAACGCACGAGATGGAAAATGCTAAGTTACTTGAACAGCAAGATGCCCAATATTTGAAGGAAAAGGTTAGTAAGAATTCAAAGCACAATTTAGGCAATAGTTCAAAATTTTACTTAAATTGAAAGGTTAGAAATGATATAATGTTTCAAGATCTGAATCAACTAGTATCTAAGGAAATGATCATAAAAGAAAATAAAGAGATTACACAAACTTTGATAATTTGTTAAAATGATATTTTAAAAGATTATTTGTTTAGAAGATATTTATTGTTTGGGGAATTGAATAAATCCGCTAATCAGGAGAGCGTTATGGTTTCTACACTACATGATAAAGAAACGATTATCAAAAAACTTAATGAAGTTAGCAAGATGTATACGTAGTCAATATCTATATAGTTTTACTTTCAAGTAGCTATTCATTGTATATTTTTCACGATTTGCCTAAACTTCGTGAGGTTTTAAAGGAGCACGCGATGAAGAATGCTAACTTACTTGGAAAACTAGCTGCCAAAGATGAGATCCTTGAAAGACATGAAGAGGTTGAAAACTGTTAAATTTTATTTTTTGTCGATTAGACTGATTAGCAGTAAACTATGAGTAGGTTTACACATTGATGACATGTGCAAGCGTTATGGTGAATTAGAAACAATAAGATATTTTTTTTTAATTAGAATTTGCCCATTTACTCAAAATTTATGAATCTAGCTCCACTTTTTCAACACATTAAATATGATTCTTACTTTCATAGAATCGTCGAATAGATCTTTTGTTGGGTCAACATTGATAGCAGAAGCCTTTCAACTCTCTTCTCTCTGTTACCTATAGATTTTATCTCCCATTTTAAAAACTCAATAGCTGAATCTTTGGCAAAATTAGCTAGAGAATACCTTAGTTACTCTCTTGTAGTTTTCTTAACTCAAGTTAGTATTCTAAAGCTGAAAATAATATGTAACTATTTTGTCTCAATGCTTTTTATTTGCACACTTTGCTCAAGATAATCCAAAACTCACCACTACATAAGGTGTATGGCTCCATTCCTGAATGCATGCGAACTTGCTTAGCTCCAATGTTCAATAACTGGAGATGAATTAGGCACTTTTATGGGAAGTCTCGTAATGACGGCAACTTATAATGTGACTTTTTTCAAACAGTGACTTGAAGGTATTTCTGATATGGAATTCAATTGCAAATTTAATGGATGTTATGTTCGGTCAGATATGCAACAACTTAATCACTCATATATCTCATATAAAGGTGAATATACTTTATCATATTGTCATACTTAACCAATTAATTGATTCTTATCATTTCCATTTTTTTTTGTAGATGAGAAAAGTTTGGTTCATGGAAGAATTAAGATCATTGAAATGTCAATATTTGGATCTTTTTTGGAGGACTGGTTCTTATAGGTTGATTGTTACTGCAACTTCAGCATTGCCTATGCAATGCGAAACAACAACATTGTAGAAAAAGTCCTATAAGATCTCCATGTGGCAACCCATGATAATTGTCCTTGACATCTTTGGAATTGGCATAGCTGCTGGAATTCTATATCTTATCAAGGTCTGTGATTGAGTAGACCTTAAATATTTCATTATTTGCTTATTTGTGCTAATACGAACTCGTCTCTCTTCCTTATGTTGCATCTGAAAAATAGAATTGTGGATTTCAAGACTTTAATTCAAGTTTTAGGATAGTGTTTGAGAATAATATTTCGGATTTTGGTTTAGCTACTTGTTTTCATCAGTTTACTCTTTCTTTTGGGTTTCCTGGGGTTTAGTTTTAGGCTAACAGAAAACTTTAGCTTCCATGGTCCACAAAGGAAGCCTAAAAAGAAAGAGTAAACTGATGAAAACAAGTAACTAAACCAAAATCTGAAATATTATTCTCAAACCGGTATCCTAAAACTTGAATTAAAGTCTTGAAATCCACAATTCTATTTTTCAGATGCAACATAAGGAAGAGAGACGAGTTCGTACTAGCACAAATAAGCAAATAATGAAATATGTAAAGTCTACTCAATCACAACCTTGATAAGATATAGAAGTCCAGCAGCTATGCCAATTCCAAGATGTCAAGTATGACAATTATCATGGGTTGCCACATGGAAATCTTATAGGACTTTTTCTATAGTGTTGTTGTTCCGCATTGCATGAGCAATGCTGAAGTTGCAGTAACAATCAACCTAATCAATATCTCTTTTAAATCATGCCGCAAATATAAGAATCAGTCATCCCAAAAAGATCCAAAATATTGACATTTCAATGATCTTAATTCTTCCATGAACCAAACTTTTCTCATTTACAAAAAAAAAATGGAAACAATTAGAATCAATTAATTGGTTAAGTATGACAATATGATAAAGTATATTTACCTTTATATGAGATATATGAGTGATTAAGTTGTTGCATATCTGACCGAACATAACATCCATTAAATTTGCAATTGAATTTCATATCAGAAATACCTTCAAGTCACTGTTTGAGAAAGTCACATTATATGTTGTTGTCATTACGAGACTTCCCATAAAAGTGCCTAATTCATCCCCAATTATTGAACATTTTGGAGTTAAGCAAGTTCGCATGCATTCAGGAATGGAGCCATACACCTTATGTAGTGGTGAGTTTTGGATTATCTTGAACAAAGTGTGCAAATAAAAAGCATTGAGACAAAATAGTTACATATTTTTTATCAACCTTTAGAATATTAACTTGAGTTAAGAAAAAATACAAGAGAGTAACTAAGGTATTCTCTAGCTAATTTTGCCAAAGAGTCAGCTATTGAGTTTTTAAAATGGGAGATAAAATCTATAGTTAACAGAGAGAAGAGAGTTGAAAGACTTCTGCTATCAATGTTGACCCAACAAAAGATCTATTCGACAATTCTATAAA
>CAJHQQ010004085.1:0-33163 GCA_905132885.1 Moricandia moricandioides
TGAAGGATCTTTTAGAACAAAGGATAATAAGAACAATTTTTCTTATTGCTTATAGAAACTCCTCAAAACTAGGCTCTCAATATTTCTCCTATAGATCTCTTATGGAACACTTTCCATGAGACCTATATTTATAGTGAAGGACAATTCCCTTTAACATGTGGGATATGGAAAAACACAAAACCTAATATAATAGAAAACTTTCTTTTCCCTATCATAAATTTCCTTTTTGGTTTTATCTCTTAACATATTAAACATCTAATAATATGTTAAGTTTCCACAAGCTGTGGAATTACCAACAATCACCCACTTAATTCCAACTTGAATTAGGGAGACCAATTTCTTGAACTCCGATTAAGCTTCTCATTTGCTTGAACTTAATCCTTGCTAATGGCTTGGTTAGGATGTCGGCCTTCTGCTCAACACCCGACATTTGCATGTATCGACTTAGTACACCAACTGTGTAACACACAATTGATCTTGTGTGAAGTAGATACCTCAAACATCCTAAGCTTCTTTTGCATTCTATAGCATTTATCTCTGGTTCATTTCTAAGCTTTGAGATCTTTGAACTCGAATCCATTGCTACGTGAGTCGTGTTACACACTTCCATCTTTGTGTCACACATGATTCCTTGAGCATAACTCTCCTCCTTTATCTTGATTTCGTCTGCTCCTTGAATCTTGTGAATCCACTTTAACCTTAAAGGTTCAATACCAGGCGGTCTATCCACAAACTCCCATGTCTTGTTTCTTGTGATAGACTCCAACTCGGCTACCATCTCTTCAACCCATAAGTAGGTCGATATCTTCGACTCAGCTGAGGTAAACTCTCCTCCTCTATCGGTACAACCTCGATTGAACATAGGTGAGGTAAACTCTCCTCCTCTATCGAAGTAAAATTTTTTGAACCGATAGAATGCCTCAAGAATATTTGTTGGTGTTGGTGGTGTGATTCGTCCACACAAATCTCCATGCAATAATTTCAGTAGCTTTGATGTATGAACCATGGTCTTGGTCGGAAATGCATCTCTGATTTTCTTCCCTGCGAGACTTGTGTTACACACGCCATCCCCGTGTGTTACACACGACATTCCTACGACCATCTCCTTATGTCTAATATGCTTCTCAACTAGACATGTGTCACACACGCTTTCTTCGTGTGTTACACTCAACATTCCGTTGACTAACGTCTGAAGTCTCGCCTTGTGATCGTCTGGAGGGTTTGCATTGTGATCATTATCTTCTACTTCTTCCTCAACTTGATTTATAGCTTCATGATCATCACCTTGATCATTACATTCTTCTATATCATCCTTATGTGGAAGCTTAAGCAGGACTTGATTCCACAATCTTCTTGGGTTTGTATAGACGACCAATCCCAAGATTTCTTCTCGTCAATATCATATCTGCTTACCACCATTGCCTCCTCCTGCGACTGGGATCATATATTTCTATAAGCCATTGGAACCCGACTTCAATTTCACACACTTTTGATTTCTCATCACGCTAACTTCCTTCATATGAGTCACACATGTCTTCGCATGTGCTACACCACCGAATATCCTCAACTGCTCGATATTAGGTTTCTTGGTCATGAGACACTCGTATGAAACTTGATCCTCTTCATGGATCAACTCCAACGTCTTCGTTGCACGAAACATGGTATTAGTTGGGAATGAATGTCTTGTTTGCTTCACTGCTAGATATGTGTCACACACGCTTTTTCCGTGTGTTACACATGACTTTCCTAAGACTATCTCTTTCTTTACCATGTTTTGTTCTTCAATGATTTCTCCTAACAAGGCTTCCTTGGATGCTAGACCTAATATCTTCCCCGCAAATCCGTTTACGGTATCGCTATCATCCATCTTCAACCTGTCGCACTTTGTCATTGACGTCTCGAATCTCGTCTCCCTTACACGATCATCTACATGGTGTCGTGACTTGATGGCATTCCATATCTCTTTTGATGCGGTTTGTTCTCCCACCTGGAGAATCGAACTGTCGGACATAAATTGATACAAAAGAGAAATCGCAACATCGTTCTTCCTTTTGATCATCCGAACAGGGTCTATCGTGTCCCACACATCATGAACACGGAGTAACACCCTCATCCTCATCGACCAAACTGTATAGTTTGTCGAGTTTAACATCGGACATTGGATGGATGCGGATCCAAGGTCCTTCGTGCGTGGAGGACCCTATTCACGTCAGCCATATTGTGTCGTGAACTCTTGTTTCATAGCTACCCGATCGAAACTTCAACTTAAGCTTTGATCGAAGCTTTAACTAAGCTCTTGATACCAATTGAAGATCTCTTAGAACAAAAAAAATAATAAGAACAACTTTTCTTATTACTTTAGAAACTACTCAAAACTAAAGGCTCTTAATGTTTCTTTTAGATCTCTTATAGAAACACCTCTCCATAAGACTTATATTTATAGTGACAGACAATTCCCTTTAACATGTGGATATGAAAAACACAAACATAATCTAATATAAAACTTCATTTTCCTATTCTAGATTTCCTTTTTGTGTTTATCTCTTAACATATTAAACATCTAATAATATGTTAAGTTTCCACAAGCTTGGAATTACCCAACATACTCTCCCAAATTTGACAGTACTTTCGTTTCTTAACCCTAATTCCCCGAATCCTCTTTTTTTCATCTTCAAGTTCTGTAAGAACTTACAGTGTATGAGATTTTGATGGAGAAGCTTTTGGATATGGACGTGGACAAGAGCCAAATCCGACTAGAGGATTTTTCATCTTAGATATAACATGCGGCTGAGAAGAAGTGAAATCAGCGATAGAGAAGACATGAAATCTTTGGCGGAGGAGACAAAGGCTTAGAGCTGATCTAGCCTCAGATTGAATTCGTTAAACGAAGTTGTTTGTCTTTGCAGTGATTTGTTCGGATCTTGCTGAGACCAGACCTTCAATCTCAAAAGACTTTGTTGACTCAAGTAATTGTTGCAAATGGCTTGTGGGCATTAGTGTTTTAGGCATGCGTCAACAATAGCTCCTGAAATTCCGCTAGACCTTGTCCTCATGAACAAAAAAAAATTGTTTTGATTCTTAATTTATGAAAATCAATGTAGCTTTCTCCATAATGTTCACTTTGTTGTCTTTACTGACTCAGCCACAAAAAAATATTACAACCCAAAACAAAACATAGCATGAGTGTTTAAGTTATTGCAAACTGAAAATCAAATCAGAGGTTTGATTTACATGTGAACCTGAAAGTTTACTTTTGAACTTTCAATAGTGATATCACGACTTGCCCAAAACCCACTCCCACAAGAAGAATCGAAGCTTCGATATTGAAAGATCATTCTTTTAGTATTATACCTCATAAACCTCTACATATATGAATCAGATACCAAGACGCAAGGTTCAAAAGAATTGAGCTATTTAAGGGAAGAAATTTAGAAAAAAGGAAAGGCAGATTCTTAAAATAAAATAAAGTTGTTGAGGTGTGTAGCATATTTTGAGAAAGCATCTTTCAGTTGTTCATCACCAGTCTCCGATTCGCTGGCCTGGCGAGATGATGTCATAAAAATACACATCATGGGAGACTTTCCAGTGGAGACGTAAGACTTTCCATTTGGTTTCATCGTGATAGCTTCTTCAATGGAGGTTCTCAGTTTTGGTTGGAAGTACAGGCGAAGGGTTTTATAAAGAAGGAGAAACAAAGGGATGCAAACTCATAAAGACGGGAGTAAATAAGACAATTGATTGATAAGAGACGATAACGGATCTTTGCATGAACATAAAACAGAGAAGACAGAGTGGGAGAGGCATAGTCGATCGAAGCTTTAATCATATATTAAGATTCCAAAAATAAGCTCAATTTGGACCACTACAAAATAGAGTGAGCCCATAAAAAGAGGTCCAATTTTTTTTGATAAAAGTAACATGTCATGGAAAAATGAAGACTCTCTATTGGTTTAATTTATTTAAAGACGTATCATGTTTCTCCATTGAACATATCTAACTTTCAGTATTGTAAAATTAAAAATTATGCGTGCCTCTCCCTAGTCCATGGTTATAGCTCTGGTCCTGTCTCCTCTTTTTTTTCCATTCAGGACTTCGTCATCCTCTATATGAGATGAGAGAAAGTGTAACAGGGGAAGAAGAGATCATGATTAGGCGTGAGAATGAGATAGATGAGATCATTATTTTTAGTAGAAAATACAAGAGGAAGAAGAGACTCGTGGACGGGAAGAGAGATGAGAGAGATCTAGACCATTGGATCTAGTATAATCAAGGATTGAAATTAGAAGATTGGTTATCGTTACCAATTGGTAAACCAATGCGAAATAAGAAGATGGATTGGCATTTTCACCCAATTGTGTTTTTTTGTTATATCTTTTCTTTAAAAATAAATTTCATACCAAAAGTTTTATAATTTTTTTTTTGATTACATGTTTAGTATTGTTGATAGTTTTATTTTTATGGTTTATATTAAATTTTAGGATCTAGATATTAAAATAATTCGTTTAAATTTAAAAGTTTGGAGTTTATGAAAATAGATCTTAAGGAAGAATATATTGTGGGTAAGTCTAAAGTTTATGATAAATATTTTAAAAACTAAATTTATAAACCTAAAAATTTTATAAGGAGTAAACTTTACTCTATAATTAGATTATTTATTAATATTTAAGGTTAATATTTATGATATAGAATTTGGAGCATAAGTTTGGGGTTTATGATTAAATTTAAGATTTGGATTAATTTATAAAAAATCAAGTTTAGATATTTTGGATTAGGTTTAGGGTTTAGGATATATGTTTCAGTATTTAAATATATACTATGGGATATAAAGTTTAGGCTTTGGAAAAATTCAGTTATACCACAAGTTCGATATTGTTTTTTAACTTTACCATTAATGAATGACTATTTTCAAAGATATGAAAATAGAATAAATTAATTTTTCTAAATATTTATAAAACATTTAGAAACTCAACATCACCTCTTTAACAATAAACCTAAACAATAATACTAAAGTGTAAACTCATATATTAATATATTTTTGATTGAGGGTATTTTTGAAAAATGTTTAATTAACTTGTGGTATTCTTACCAATTTCTCTTTAGGTTTAGAGTTTAATGTTTGAAATATATTGTTTGAGGTTAGTTTTAAGATTAGATTAAGTTTAAAAATATTAAATGTTGAATTTAAGTTTAAGCTATGAAGTTGAAGTATGAAAAGATAATAGTTTTAAGGTTTGCGTTTCGAGTTTAGGGTTTAAAAATTAATTTAAGGTTTATTGATTCAAATAGCTACGAAAATAATTGTGCCAATTCGATGCTATTTTATAAATAGTTACAAAACAATTCGCGGCAAAATCATGGTAAAAAATATTCTTACGATTAGTCACGAAAACATGGCAATAAGATATTTCTTATCGATTTAGCTCAGTTTTATTTCGTTGCAATTCGTAATTTTTTTACCATGATTTACACACGAATATCCATATTTTTCTTCTCATGGCTTTTCACTGGTGTTAAATAGCTTTTTAAAACTTGTCACTAAATTTTCATGCCTATTTCATGGCTATAGCCATAATTTCGACTAGTGTCAACTGCATTCATTTTTACATTGTCATGACTTTAGAATCTAGACGAGTGCTTATTGTCCCTACAGTATCAAAGTGTAATGAAAAACTAAGTTGATTCCTGAAGGAATGTAAGTCTTGAAGAATCTACTGGAACAGGTCACCGGAAACATGAAAAAGGCATTCAACTACAAACATATTGACATTGATGCATTAAGAAACGAAAAACAAAACACAGAGAAGGTTTTAATCTTAACAATGCTACATCTACATCTCCGACATGAGTACACAAGTGATAGTACAAAAATTTTCATTTTCATACTGGAATAGCAAGGTGTTTATGATACGACATCTACACCTTTTACACACTGGTCTAGAGTTGCCATTGTTAGATATAATCTCAACAATTTTGCCACAATCGATGACATGGTTCGGCTTCATGTAGTGGACCTCCTTTCCCAATAAACATCTAATGTGAAGAGTGACTCCACAGGAGTTACATGTGTAGAACCACTTGGTTGCATCGAGTTTCTTTTCACAGATCTCACACCAATATTTGAGATCTGTTGTCTCTTCTTCCCCGCAGCAAAGAGTGAGTGGATGCTTATCGTGCTTGTAGTGAGCCACACAAGGGTAGGTAGCACATTGAAGGCACAAAAAGGAATCATCGCATTTAATGCATTCCAAGTAGGTAGTAGAATGACAAATATTAGACTCCATACCCATGCAATCACCTATGGAGAAATTAAAGAAGAGATCATGTGGATGGCAGTCATGGAATGAAGGATCAGGAAGCGAAGCACATCTTACATCTAGTTGAAAGTCACAATCCTTTTCGCTGCATTCGTACATAAAACCACAACAAGCTCGAGCACAGCCATTACACTTGAAGAAATCGTAGTACTTACTTTCGAGCTCGTGTGGATTAGAAGAGAATGGATGGAAGAGGGTGAGTGGGTGTTTGTGTACAGGATGGTATTTTTTGCGAGGAAGGGACGCACATGTTTCATGGAGGACAAACTCGCACATGATACAGCTATAGTAGTGATCTGAGACTGTCATGGGAAGTGTGCATGCTTGGCAAAACTTGTTATCATGGCTTCCACCATTCCTATGAATCTTTAGATGGTGATGATCATGACTGAAATGTTGTATTGTCTCTTTATCTATCCACAAGAAGGGCTCAAGTATTTCTTCTTCTTCTTCAGGAACTCCTTCAAGATCTTTCCCATCCCATACTTCTTTTCTTGTTGCACACTTGGAATGGACGGCATAGTGACATCCCTTGTTGCAAGAGTATGACCCGTAATTGACGTCGACGGTCTTGCGGCAAACTCCACAAGATAGCTCATCAGAGAGGACAATGGAGGAAGTGTGAGAGAGGCGGTGTGGGTGACGGGTAATCTTAATGACACGAGGTAAGTTAATACATGACTTGTGGACCATGTAGTTACAAAGCATGCACGAGTAAACATGAAGACCCAAGAGGGGAGCGTCAAGAGAGAAGCCACAAGCATCACAAGGCAAAGGGATTTGTCTTGGAAATAGAGTAAGAGTGTGTTCATGACTTTTAGGGTTTTTAACAGTGAGAGGTGGTCGAATGGACGCACAACTACTGTGTATGCGGAAATTACAGGTAGTGCAATGATAGTATGCGATTTCGTAATTTGCTTGAAGATTTTTCCGACAAAAAGCACATGTAAGAGAGGATTGATCATACCAAGCGAAGGGGGTTTCTGAATAGGTATTTGAGTATTATGAGTTGATGGATGAATCATCCGAGACATATCAGAGAATTGAGAATCAGGATCAAAGGGTGTTTGATTACAGGTGGATATAAGTGACAACTTCTGTGAAATTCCAAATCACATGTAGCACAGTAGTAATAGTACCCTAGATTCTCCAAGTGGTCCTCTTTGCAGGTGAAGCAGACCGAGAGTGGTGGATCAGATCGTCGGTACAGGTTGTGAGGTTCTGCTGGATCTGACAAACGACATAATATTTTGCTTGCTTCCATGATTTTTTTTTTTATGTTCTTTAATAAGGAATAATGAAGCAAATGAATCATGACTTTCTCTTGTTTTATACACTCTTTTTATAACGCCTTCTCTTATTTTAATCCAGCTGTAGGCTGAGACACCTTGTTGTTTAAAGCTACATTTTAAGATCAAATGTTAACTTTAAACTTTAAGTATTGATTAGTTTACTCAATGGATATAAATGTATATTTACACCTTTTAATAAAATCTATTTTGGTGACAAAATTTATTTTAGGTATATCTTAAGGTATTTATCATATTTTTATTTCTATGTATACTATTAAAAATTTATATATACTATTATGAAAATGCAAATATAAAAAATAAAATTAGTTTCAATATATAGATATTACTGTTGTTGAAATAATTATCTATAAAACTTATTGATTTGAATATCCAGATTAAAAATTAAGATATTTAGATCCGGTTTTGATGAATCTAATATTTTACTACACAGATCCGAATCTAATTCCTCTAAATATCCAAATTTTCATAATAGATCCAGATCGAATATTGAAATGAATCCGGATCGCACACAATAATTTCAGCCGTACCAAGAGGCATATGAACCTGATACGAAGTTAGGACTCACGTAGGATTCTCGCGTAAGAACAGAATTAACCGGGGTCTCTTAAGGTGGAGTTCTTAACTTTTCTAAGAGACGTATCTTAATTTTTAACTAAGAAAACCTAAGAACCGTCTCTTAAATAAGAACCATAAGAGCCGTCTCTTATCGGGAAAAATGTAAAAAAAATAAAAATTAAAAAGACAAATTTTACATTAAAAACCTCACCTTAAGAGACCCGGGTCTATCGTTGAAAATCGAAATGCGTTATTAATCATTTCACGTCATCCATAACATCATTTATGACAATGGCTTCCTACCTGTGCTCAGTGACTATCATAACCTTTGTTCATATATTTCTTGTAAAAAGAAATATTTCCCGTAAATAATGAATCTTGAGATCAGATTAAGAGAGAGAAGCTCCCATTGACTAAAGAGAGAGAGAAAATTAAGACAGCTGGATTTATTTATCTATTCTATTAATTTAAAATCATATTTTTATCTATTGAATTAAGTTTATGTTGCATCAATTCTAATTTAATAATATATTTTATTTGATATTTTATCTTAATTAATCAGAATTTAATCCATTAAATAAAACACGATATTTTGAACTATATTCTCTCAAATCTACTTTTTGAAATTTCATAATTTTCAAACGGTAAACAAAATATTATCATTTTAGTTATTAAAACTTATAAATAAAGAAGAAAAAAATATGTTGGCTTATTTTATATAACAAATTATTTGGTAAGCATAACATGTGACAGTTTCCCTAAAAATAAAGTGTATTATTAAACTCAAATTATTGATATAACAGATATTTTTCAAAAATAAGTATGGAGATGAAACCCTCACTTTAACATACAAATTTTAACGTTTGTAATAGTCTTTTATTAATTTTGAAATATTTTAAAAAAATGTTTTGTTTTAATGTGAGTAGTATCCTAGTGTTAATTAAAAGCTAGAGAAACCAAACGAGTATCATGTATAATGCATTCTGAAAAATTGATCATGTAAGCGCGGCTAAATATATATTTACCTCTTGGTTTACATATATGTCAAAATATCTCAGAAAATTTATTTGATAAATTATTATGAAAATTTAATTATATATAATTATTAGATTAATTATTAAAAATAATATTATATGATTTAGTGAAAACATGACATGTTTTAATTTTATTATGACATGTACAATTGTATAGTAAATTTTTGTATTTTTGTAAATTTTTTATAGTGAGATAATAATAATGGGGTATATATAATATATGTAAATAATATACATTATTGTTGTTAAAAAATTAAAATACTAGAATTTTAAATATATAAAAACTCATCAAGTTGTGAGAAAATTTATTCAATTTTGTATAGATATCTATATTTTTTTGTTAAATTAAATTTAAGTGTATATTAAAGAATACAAAATTAAGATAAATTGAATGGAGAGTTAAATAGTTAAAAACATCCATATATGATATATCCATAAATCAGCATAAATAAGTAATTAAGTCAAGTTTCCGATCGTTAATTTCTTTTCATTTAAACTCTATAGAATATATAAAAATTGATTTTTTTTCAGAAAGCAAAAGAAGAACTCACCAAATAATTATTAAGAAACTTGATTTTATTAAAAATCAGTAAATTAAAAATTTAAATATTAATAATTCAAGTTTTTATTGTTTTAAAAGACATATTTCTACTAATTTAGCTTAAAACCACGTAATATTTGATAATTATGCAATTAGAAGTAGTTCACATGGAAGACATTAAATGCTCAAAGCTAGAGGCTCAATACCATAACTAGGTTAGGTTAAAATCTCTGTCTTGCGTGGGATAAACATTTCATATAAAAAATTTCATGTAGATTATTATTTATTTTACATTTTTATGTATTATAACTAATAGTTAATATATATTGAATAACTAAAAAGTAAGTAATTATTATATATATAATTAAATTGACGTGAAACACATAAACCAAAATAATCACTATTTTTATTACTAAATATTTTATGATAAATTAATCAAAACAATCACATGTACCTATTTAATGGTATATAGTTAAATTTAAATTAAATTAACTTACATATATAGTATATTTTAATTTGATTATCTAGTAGTGTGAAAATTCTAATAATTTTAATTGTATATAAATATCCAATTCAAACTGCAAAGGTAAAATATAAAGTTCTTAATACTAGTTCAATGAAAATTTAAGAATTAAAACATTTATTTTATATGGTATATAGTTAATTTAATCTTCATTAAAATATATATTTTTAATATGAAGTGAGCTCGATCGGCGTGGGGTTGATATATATATATATATATATAGATAATAATAATAATAATAATAATAATTTATGTTTTTATTTGACAATTATATATTTTAGATGTGTTACCATTTTTAATGCATTTGTATTATGGGTATTAATTTTTATTTATTTTTATAAATTTGTATTTATGTTTCATATTAAATGTTCTATATTTTATATTTTTCATCATATAATGAATTTTATATTATTATATTTTTCACCATGTTGTATGATGTAAGTGTGATTATTTAGTTATGTGTATATAATTAGAAGATGTGTTATATATTTTTGATAATATATTATCATATTGAATTTTTATTTTTATTAAATAATAGACAAAATCTATATTATGAAAAATAAGATATGATTAATAAAAATTCTATTAGGATTAAAACCTTTTAAATATTACTATTCATGTTTTCAAACATACTCTTTTCTAATATTGTTATCCATTTTTCCAAAAAAAATCTTCATTGGTACTTAAGTTTTAATAATATAAATATTTATTAAATGAGAATTTATATTCATAGAGTTTTATGATAATTTGGATCTTTTTATACCAAAAATTTGAAACCATTGATCAGAAAATTTTACTGTAGAACTTTTAATAATTTTAGTAATTTAAAATTGTTTTTAAAAATTCAAAATATAACGAATAAGAAAAAATCTAAATTTTTATTATATAGTGAAGATGATTTTTTCGTTTATTTTAATAATATAAAATTAGATAAAAATGATAAAGGATATAAAAGTTATTACCAATCTTTTTATTCAAAATCATTAATTAAAATATATATTGTAATCATTTTAGGTAATTCTCTATTTTTTTAATTAAAGAATAAATATATTATTTTAAAATCAATCATTAATTTATGGTTAAGTTTAATAAAAGATATCGTATATGTTTAAATGGAAAAATTTAATTATTTAGTGATTTAAAAATTATTCTGGTGATAACATGTGTCATAGTTCAAAATTTTTAATGTTTCTATTTTAATATATAAGCAATCATATATCTAACAATATTAATAAAAATGTTTAATTTCATACATAGTGATAGTTATTTGTTCACGATTGATGCTTATCTGGCAGAGTCTGTAAAGACTATCAGGATCAAATATACATAGTCTTGACCAAGGATCAGATGATCATGTGGCATTCAACATTAGAGAAAGTTTTCATTTGGTTTCTTTATGCTTTTATTAATTTAGATCTTTGTTTTCAAAGGAAAACTATGCACATTATTCATTTAATATGTTTTTTCTATTTATTTAGTGGCTCAAACACAATTCTTTTTTTTCAGTTATTCAATTTTTTTAAAGGAGATTTGCTAAAAATAATAGAAAACTTGATTTAAAATGTAAAAATATACACAAAATTCATTCAAATGAAAAAATAATCCAAAAATAGTGAAAAACCAACTAGATGTTGGTCTAGTGGTAAAGAAGTGTATAATAGTCACTCTGCCACTTGGGTACAATTCTTGTTGTGAGAGACTATATATATTTCTTGAGTTTCCGATAAAGAGGTGAAACTATCTTTTTATTTTATAAAAAAGGTAGTAAAATTACAATAATTTCCGTATGACCAAACAAAAAGAACTGTAATTACTTTTATAATTTTAACTCCGCGAAGTTTTCTTTGTTTAGTGAAGTCTTCTAAGAAAAGTTCTCATGTATTTAATTTTAAAAATAAATTAGAAAATTTATAAAAAAAAAGTAATATTTGATGGAAAATAAACTGAAATCATGTAACTCTAAAAAATTCTAAGTGATGTAAATTTAGATTTACTAAAACTAAATTGTTTTTAATATAGATAAGTGAACATAAGTTGTAAGTCATGATTGTTTTTGGTTTAGAATTTGGTAGAATATATTGTAGTATTATTTGTATTTTTAGTGTTAGATTTTAGAATCTTAATAAAGTAAATTTGACATATATATGTTTTTATAAGTTGATATTGTGTTTAGTGAAATTATAATTGCTATTTAGTTAGTTATTTAATTTTAGGATTTAGAAAACTTCTTGAAAAGTCTTCTAATATATCTTTCGAGAAGTCTTATGAGACGGATGGTAAATTCAAGATTTAAAATCTTTCAAAAGAATTTTTTAGTACATTTTATATTAGAAGACTTCTCAAAAAAAATTGTAAACATAAAATATTTATTTTCGTTTGATTATTTTATCTCTTTATATAAAGAAAATATACAAGTTCTCTCTATTTTTCTCTGCAACAAAATGTTATATTTAACAAGATGGCTTCCTTCCTGCCAAGTAGGCCTGGGACGTATTATCCGGGATCCGTATTCGATCTGAGATCCGTCCCGGATCCGCTCCGAAAATAGGATATCCGGAGTGCCCGGATCCGAATCCGGATAGTAAAATTTCGGATCCGTCCAAACCAGATCCAAATCCGGATATCTTAATTTTTAGGTCCGGATATCCGGATCCGGATCCGTGTTTTTAAAATATATTAAATTTTTAATTTTATTAATAATTATATTTGATATATTAGTATTTATACATAATTTTTTTTAATATTATATTTAAATTTTACTAATATTATATGTCATATATATAGTAATAAATTTTGTATAAATATTTAATTTATGTTTTATTTTTAGATTTTTATATTTTTAAAATATTTTTTATTTTTTTAATTATTTTTACGGATCCGGATCCGAATCCGGGTATCCGCGGGTATCACAATATCTGGGCGGATATCCGAAGTCCGGATACCCGGAAGACGCGGATCCGGATATTAAAGTCATGGATCCGGCGAATCCGGATCCGGATCCGGATATCCGGTCCGTCCCACCCCTACTGCCAAGTGATCTTTAATTATCGTAACCATTGTTCATATATTTCTCATAATTAATTTTGAGAACAGATTGAGATCGAGAAGCTCCCATTAACCAGAGAGAGAGAGAGAGTTAAGACAGATGGATTTAGTTGTACTTAAAGACTAACAACTAACAATTTATTCTTATGTCAAATAAACATATCATGTGTTTATACTATTCCATCTATTTCATAAAGAATGTTGTTTTCTCTTTTATTTTGTTTGAAAAATATCATTCTACATTTTCAATGTAAATTTTTTTATTAATTTTTTTTTATCTTTTTAAATTACTAATAGATATTTAGTTAAATCATTTGTATTTAAATAATTGTGTAATAAATATGGATATATTAATATATTTTATTGTTTCTTTAATTTATATGAATGATTTTTAAATCACACTTTTTACTAAACGAGAATATATATATATATATATATATATATTATTTAGTGGTTCACATGCAATGTAAGATGACAAAATATATAATATACTAGGGGTGTGCCCGCGCTTCGCGCAGGGTATTGTTTTATCGTTATTAAATTTCATATTTTTGGATGAAGTAATTATGTAGTCGTTTTTATTTGTTAAGAGCATTATTTGGTATTTTTATTGTGTTAAATATTAGTAGGTGATAGATTAATATATTATTTACTTTTTTTTTTCAAATAATAAATCATTGTGTGTATAGTAGTACTTGTTAGTGATAAATAAATTTCTCTCTTTATTGTTTTTATGAATTTTCTCTTTTTGTTTTTTTATTTTTTATTTTTTATTTTAAAATTATATTATATATTTCACTATATCATTATTTATTAATAAAAAGGTTGATGATAAAATATTAGTTGAATTTATGGGTTATAAAATTTTTTGTTAATAATTTAGTTTAAATAGTTAGAAGATGATAATTTAGGAGTATTCATTAATATTTTTTAATTATGTTTATGTGTCAAGTTTATAGATAACTATTTGATGAAATGACTTAAGGAAACGGGAGAAAATATATTTTATATATATCTTATTTATTTGTATGATTAAATTGTGAACTTATTTTTTGGTCTAATGGTTTGCAATTATTTAAATATTGTAAATTTATGTTAGTAGTCGTTTTACTTTGTATATTTTGTTTGACGGTTTATTTTGGTCATCTTAGTTATCCTTTAACATGTTAGGTGGTAAAATTGGTTAGTATAATTTCTATTACCTGTGATTTTCTTTTGTATTTTACTTTATTCAAGTTTTTAGAGCTTAATTGGGGGTTACATAGTTTAATTGGGAGTATAATATAAGTGTACGGGTTACCATAACTGAATTGTCTATAAGATTTTATTTTTTCAAGAACATATTTTTGGTGTAATTAGTGTTTTGATAGTTAAGGAAATACTATGACGTGTGTTTTTTTTTTGCTTAAATTTTGGTGCATAAAAGTTAATGTGGCAAGAGTTTACATATGAGTTTTATTGGTTGAATCATGAGTTTACATATGATTTAAATTAACAAAAATTAATGTGGCAAGAGTTTGGATATGATCGACACATTTAATTTGAAAGTTGATGATAAAAGCCCATAGATAGAAAAAGGCTTAGTAAAGCAATTTGGATAAGAGGTCTAGAGATTTTTGACCCAATTTTGTATTTCTCTGTTTGGCTGCTTACATCGGGAAACATAACCAATTAAGACAGAGTAAGCCATAGCTTCATGCAGTTGATTGATTCTTCAGAGATCTCATGTCTGGAGGAGTAGTTCCAATCTGTGATGGCTCGATTGATTAGGGAGATGATTGAATCTAGCGGAGGTAGTAAAGAAGGCCTTACTTAAACATAATAATATAGAAGGAACTTTGGTATGTCTGTTGATTTTCACGAATGCTATTTGTCATTTTATTAATTTTACTTATATATTTTATTAATGCTTGAGCTTGTGAGAAAATCAAGTTTCTGCAAAACTAATAATCTGTTTTGTTAAAATATAAAAGTAAGGCAAAATGATTGAAATGTATGGAAAATTAAAATATTGTCTTAGAATCTAGAGAACTTTTTTTTTTGAAGGAGTTGTTTGTCGTTGATATGAATCACATTCATGTATCAAGTCTTTCTTGCGATATATGTTAACAACGTTAGTATAGTCTATTATATTCAGTGTTTGCATGATTCTTAGATGTATAGAAGTTCATGCTCTCTGATATCACGTCTAATTTTATCAGTGGACCACACATAAAGCCCAAATATAGAAACAATCCGAAGCCCAAAAAAGAGAATTACAGAACGAAGGTGATACTCGTACGGAGAGTAATCTGACGTGGCACATTGTCCTTCTCTGTATGCTGACGTGGCAGTATGAGAAGGGAACATGTTCTCCTTTATATATATGGATGGATGCTAACTACACACTACAATTAAAGTCGTTCACATGGACAAAATAAATGCCCACTAATCAGGGCTTAAGACCAATAACTTATATCTAATAATTCTTTTAAAATTGTTTAATATCAAACATAGTGATAATTACTTGCTCACGATCGATGCTTATCTAGCAGAGTTAATGAAGACTATTAGGATCAAATGTACATGGTAGTCTTAACCAAGGTTAAAAAAGAGTATTTACATCCTCAACACATAAACCTATGACTAATTCCACTATTGCCTAAATTATATTGACAACTTTCCCCTCTTAATACTACAACACCATAAGCATAAAAGATAAATTTTCGTTGAAGATTTAGTCAGATAACCCAATCTTTTGCGTATCTTTCTGTCAGAGAAGTTGCTTTTTTTTTTTTATTATACGCTATTCTATCCTCCTCTCCTAATATTGCTTCAAATTTTAAATTCTCATTTTACCTGCAAATCTGAAAACTTTCTTCTCTAATTTTCCACTTCTTCCTGTGAATCTCTTTCAATTGATTCATGGAGCCAGAATCAGCAGCAACCCCATGTCTTCCTATCCCTGAGAGGATTCGATTTTGATGAAGAACCAGTAAATATCAGAGTCACCCTTTATCACAAACCTTGTGCAATCAGGAAAGTACTGAAAGCGTTGGAGGATGATGTAGTTGAAGTTATAAGAGTGGTTTATATATTGCATTAATGGTTACAAGAGAGTTTGACAAACTAAAGTAATCTGAAACCTCACTAAACTCACATGTAACCGCTTTTAGAAAACAAACTATATCCTTGAAATTGTTTAATATATATCGTTTTAAGAAAGTTAGCCACAGAAAACCCCCAAAAAGCTAAACTTTTATGTAACCGACAAATTTGATAAGGTGGTTACATAATTCGTTGAAAATTATATATTATCTTAATGGTTACAAGAGAGATTGACAAGCCAAAACAATTTGATACCATATTAAACTCTTTTGTAACCGTTTTAAGAAAATATACTACATCTTTGAAATTTTTTATGTACGATTACAAAAAAAGGGAGAGTAACTCCATATTGTTGTAAGTAGAGAAGAAAAAAGAGGAATTGGTGTGTCTTATTCCATGAATAATGAAACTCTTTAATAGGGACTACAATACTAGGGTTTAGCTTAAAGAAAAAGTACAAGTAAATTTGGGAAGCCAAGACTTTTTCTATAATCAGACATCACAGATTATTCTCTTAAAACTCCCCCTTGATGTTTCTAATTATGCGTGTAGATGCTGGCCGTCGTTAAAAAACTTACCAAAGGAAACGCCAATAGGAAACCATGGTTAGGGAAAAAAAAGTGCAGTGCGCAATAGCTTCCCCTAAATTGTGTACATAACGTCAAGATCGTTGAGACGACGCAAATCCCGATAAAGAATAAACCAACCTTCTTGAAAGTTGCAGTGGGTAGCGCATGGGTGAATAAATCAGGCCAAATTTGTTCAAACTTGAACGAACCTTGAACAACACAGACATGCGCCAATTCTTCTGTGATCATGTGTGAAAAAAGACTTCGGTAAGAATGTGTTTTGTCCTGTTCTCCTTTGATGTAATCCCATCTTTGGAGTTGTAGCGTCATGCAACATTGTCCTCTACAAGATTGTTGGAGCTTCTTTTCCTGTAGATAGACCAGCAATCTTCTCGTTATATGTTGAATGACATGATCTTAACCATATATACTCTCGACTAGCTTCATGAATGGCTAAAATCTCTGCGTGGTTAGAAGAAGTTGCTGAAATGGTTTTGCTTCATCGAAAACGCCAAAGAGATAAACAGTTCCACGCATAAGTAGAACACATATCCCTGTTTGGGGGTGATCTAGATTGTGGGGATCTAGACATTAACCCAACATCTGCGATAACCAATCAAAATCTTCTGTGGATGCGTGTTAGGAAAGAAGTATACCCATATGTCTGTTTCGTATCCTTGGAGTACGAAGTATATGTTTTATCTCATTCTCCAAGTGCCTACGAGTTGGCCGATGAACATAACCTTAGTCTATAAATCCACTGCAATGATATAGTCGGTCTTGTATGACTGACAATGTACATTAATGACGCCTATTGCACTTAAGTATGTACTTTGCAGGACTAAGAATTTCTTCATTCTTCTCTTTGAGGGCGTGAGAAGGGATCTTTATTGCACATCGAGGTGATCTTACAACCATTAGGACTACTCAGGATGAGCTTGATCCATAGCGATAAATCTGTTTAGCCACCTTTCTGTGTGTACAGTTTCTTGTGATGACCCCTAACCTATAGATGCCATTCTCTGAGTATGCTCAGTTTTTGTCAGTCCCATAACAAAACTTTGTTTTTCCTTCTTGTGACACCAGACACCAACTCTATTGGTCTATTTGACTTCAAGCCGCAAATATCCTTACATACACGTTTGTCTATATCTTGTGTATTGTACATACCGACGTTACCAATACTCTTAATTTTTTATAATTTCTTGTATAGTCATATGAAATCACATCTTTCAATCACGAAAAGATTAGTAACTCTTGCTCCAATATATACTGTTTATATATGGTAGTTCAAGACCAATACATATATGGGGATCTTTTTAGCATCAAACATCCTGCATTTTTAGATACTTCAGTTGAAATCTACGTATACATATTTCGTATTCAAAATACCATTTTCCATATGCTCTTCAACTTTGGAGTTTTGGATTATATTCAAAGTCAAGCGATTCTATTGATTATAATAATCTGGATAAATACAAATCAAATAGTAATTATGGTTAAGCTTTTAATATTTTCATATATCTCCTAAAGATATTGTCAATCGAAATAAGACTAGAGTTTCTGGAACATGTTATTATTGATTCATAATCCTTCATGGAATTTTATCCATTCAGAGATTATCAATTTTCTATGTGGGTCTATAATTCAAGTTCTTTTTTAAATTGGCCAGTACTTAATAAGGAACTTGAAAATAGTTGCACCTACACAATGAGACTTATGTCTTTTTCATAATCATTGCATATTGATTTTTCTTTGTGGTGCACACTCATTTCTGATCACATTTGTTCTACAATACCTTTTGGTTGTATGGACTACTGGTTCCAAATACTGTCTCTATTTCACAAGAATGTTTATATGTTTTGTCTATTATATTTTTCTGATTTAGGCTCAATCATTGTCTTTTGTCACTTTTTCATATAGACGTTTGTATATCATGTCCGTTTTCTCACATTCATTCATGATCATGTTTTGGTCTACTGTGTTCATTGCATGGCATTCTTAATATATCTATCGATTTTTCGTTCTTAAGTTGGTCGGACTTTTGCGTCTATCGGTCCATTTATTTATGTTGGTACATACACATGACATGAATCATATAATTAATTGATGATTCGCGTCATTGTGCACTTGATACTCCCGCTGTACGCGTTTGAACTTCATCTATATAATTATTACACGCTCATATTTAATAAGATCCAATTCTCTTCCACCTAGATCATTTTCGACGACTTATATTCGTCCTCTTGCCAACCCACATTTGGCTATTTAGTATTTTTATGCTCCTTTTGCAGTTACCGATCGCAATTGTTATTTAAATCTCTAAGAAACCCAACTATTGTCTTTACAATCTTCCACAATATGACTTTTGTCAGGTGTGAATTGAATGGTCCGATATATGATTTATTATTATACTACAGAACATCATTTCTATACTGCGAGGCCCTTTTGACCATCGGCTGGTATTGTAAAACTTGACACACTCACTTTTTATATAAGGGGGTCAGTAAAAAGAGTAAACGTCTGGCAAATGCGGTGTTACTAAAGTCTGTTTAAATATAATAATTTATCCTTTGTGAGCCCAAAAGCTTTAATTAAAATGAGAGTGAGTTTTCATGATTCCGTTGGGAGCGATATATGTTGGATATATAATATTGGCGACACTCTCACTACTATGAGGGAGAATCTAGAGCCATTCCTAAAGGATATAAGTAATGCTCGATATGAATGTTAAAAGTAAAATAGTACTTCCAACATAAAAAGGAGAAAATAAACAGCTGAAAAAGTAAATAAGTTGATATGAATTATCATTGATCCTTGGACAAAAGAGAATGTCAAAAAAGTCCAAAAGATAATTCAATTAAAGCTTAGTAAAGCATTTGCCAGACATATTTACTGACCCATTTAAATAAAGTGATCAAGTCACAATACCAGCTGTAAAGGCTCCAATAAGAAATGATGTTCTAGAATAATAAGATCAAACTGCTAGTCACACCTCGAGAGTGGTAGACATGTTGGTTCCAAAGATAAAAATCCTCGTAAATGAAAAGGAGCATAAATAAATAATGGTCAAGAGGAAATATAGTCTTCAAATGATCTTGAGAAGAGATGTTAATCATGACTGAAAGAAATTCAGGTACCTGAGACAATGAAGAGATCTCAATAAGTTTGTCATGTACGAAATATAATGGAACCGATAAGCAAATCGACGTCGATGATATTTATGCATGCAAAGTAGCAGTTGATATGATGAATGAGAAAGGGGATCATGAAACAAAGTCTATTGAAAAGTGTACAAAAAGAAATGATTGGCCAAATCAGAAAGAAATAATAGACAAACATATAAATTCTCGTGAAATAGAGAAGTATTTGGACCAGTAGTCCATACACCAAAAGGTGTAGAACAAATGGGATAGAAATGAGTTGTTGCACCAAAAAAAATCAATATGCAATTGATTATGAAAAGACATAGTCTCATGTGGTAGGTGCAACTATTTTCAAGTTCCTTATTAATCTGGCAATAAAGAAAGAACTTGAATTATATGACCCACTAGAAAATGATAATCTCTGAATGATAAAATCCATGAAGGATTATTGATATCAAAATCATGTTCCCGAGAACTCTAGCTATTCGATTGAAATATCTTTATGAGATATATGAAATATTAAAAGTTAACCAATACATGATTTGTATTTATCCAGAGATTATAAATCAATAGAATCGTTGATTTGAATATAATCAAAACTCTTGAAGAGCTATGGAAAATGGTATTTTGAAAGAAATATGTATAGATTTCAAACTGAAGATCTAAAAATGAGATGTTATCTTAAAATATCCCCATATATGTTTGGTCTTGAAATACCATATATAAAATGTTATTTGAGCAAAATTACTAATCTTTTCGTGATTGAAAGATGTGATTTCATATGACTATAAAGAAATTTATAATAAGAGTATTGGTAACTCGTATGTACAATACAAATGATTAGACAAGCGTATGTAAGGATATTTTGCTTGAAGTCCAAATAGACCAATAGATTGTTGTCTATGTCAAAAAGAAAAACAAAGTTTTGTTTGGGACTACAAATTGAGCATCTCAAGAATGGAATCTTAGGGCATCAAGAAACTTACACACAAAAGGTGGCTAAACAATTTTCTATGGATCAAGCTCATCCTTTGAGTAGTCCTATGGTTGTAAGATCACTCGATGTGAATAAAGATCTCTTCTACCCTAAATGGAAGAATGAAGAAATTCTTAGTCCTGAAGTACATACTTAAGTGCGATAGGGTCATTAATGTACATTGTCAGTCATACAAGACCGGATATATCATTTGTAGTGAATTTATTGGCAAGGTTTAGTTCATGCCCAACTCGTAGGCATTGGAATGAGATAAAACATATACTTCGTTACCTCCAAGGTACGAAAGACATGGGTATATTCTTTCCTAACCCATCCACAGAAGATTTGATTGGTTATGCAGATGCTGGGTACATGTCTGATCCCCACAATGCTAGATCACAAACAGGATATGTGTTTACTTATGGTGGAACTGTTATCTCTTGGCGTTCGATGAAGCAAACCATTTCAGCAACTTCTTCTAACCACGCAGATATTTTAGCCATTCATGAAGCTAGTCGAGAGTATATATGGTTAAGATCTGTCATTCAACATATACGAGAAGATTGTGGTCTATCTACAGGGAAAGAAGCTCCAACAATCATGTATGAGGACAATGTTGCATGTATCGCACAACTCAAAGATGGATACATCAAAGGAGACAGGACAAAACACATTCTACCGAAGTTCTTTTTCACACATGATCTACAGAAGAATGGCGATGTTCGTGTCGTTCAAGTTCGTTCAAGTGACAATTTGGCTGATTTATTCACCCATGCGCTACCCACTGCAACTTTCAAGAAGTTGGTTTATCTTATCGGATTGCGTCGTCTCAACGATCTTGACGTATGTACACATTAGGGGAAGTAATTGCGCACTGCACTTTTTTTTCCCTAACCATGGTTTTTCCTATTGGGTTTTCCTGGTAAGGTTTTTAACGAGGCAGCATCTACACGCATAATAGACATCAAGGGGGAGTGTTAAGAATATATTGTGATGTCGATTATAGAAAGTCTTGTTCACCAAGATTTACTTGTACTTTTTCTCTAAGCTAAACCCTTATATTGTATCCCTATATAAAGAGTTCATTATTCATGGAATAAGACACACCAATTCCTTTCTTTTCTTCTCTACTTACAACAAATATGGAGTTACTCTCCCTTTTTTTGTAATCGTACATAAAAAATTTCAAAGATGTAGTATATTTTCTTAAAACGGTTACAGAAGAGTTTAACATGGTATCAAATTGTTTTGGCTTGTCAATCTCTCTTGTAACCATTAATATAATATATAATTTTCAACGAATTATGTAACCACCTTATCAAATTTGTCGGTTACATAAAAGTTTAGCTTTATGGGGGGTTTTCTGTGGCTAACTTTCTTAAAACGATATATATTAAACAATTTCAAGGATATAGTTTGTTTTCTAAAAGCGGTTACATGTGAGTTTAGTGAGGTTTCAGATTACTTTAGTTTGTCAAACTCTCTTGTAACCATTAATGCAATATATAACCACTCTTATAACTTCAACTACACCATCCTCCAACGCTTTCAGTACTTTCCTGATTGCACAAGGTTTGTGATAAAGGGTGACTCTGATATTTACTGGTTCTTCATCAAAATCGAATCCTCTCAGGGATAGGAAGACATGGGGTTGCTGCTGATTCTGGCTCCATGAATCAATTGAAAGAGATTCACAGGAAGAAGTGGAAAATTAGAGAAGAAAGTTTTCAGATTTGCAGGTAAAATGAGAATTTAAAATTTGAAGCAATATTAGGAGAGGAGATAGAATAGTGTATAATAATAAAAAAAAGCAACTTCTCTGACAGAAAGATACGCAAAAGATTGGGTTATCTGACTAAATCTTCAACGAAAATTTATCTTTTATGCTTATGGTGTTGTAGTATTAAGAGGGGAAAGTTGTCAATATAATTTAGGCAATAGTGGAATTAGTCATAGGTTTATGTGTTGAGGATGTAAATACTCTTTTTTAACCTTGGTTAAGACTACCATGTACATTTGATCCTAATAGTCTTCATGAACTCTGCTAGATAAGCATCGATCGTGAGCAAGTAATTATCACTATGTTTGATATTAAACAATTTTAAAAGAATTATTAGATATAAGTTATTGGTCTTAAGCCCTGATTAGTGGGCATTTATTTTGTCCATGTGAACGACTTTAATTGTAGTGTGTAGTTAGCATCCATCCATATATATAAAGGAGAACATGTTCCCTTCTCATACTGCCACGTCAGCATACAGAGAAGGACAATGTGCCACGTCAGATTACTCTCCGTACGAGTATCACCTTCGTTCTGTAATTCTCTTTTTTGGGCTTCGGATTGTTTCTATATTTGGGCTTTATGTGTGGTCCACTGATAAAATTAGACGTGATATCAGAGAGCATGAACTTCTATACATCTAAGAATCATGCAAACACTGAATATAATAGACTATACTAACGTTGTTAACATATATCGCAAGAAAGACTTGATACATGAATGTGATTCATATCAACGACAAACAACTCCTTCAAAAAAAAAAGTTCTCTAGATTCTAAGACAATATTTTAATTTTCCATACATTTCAATCATTTTGCCTTACTTTTATATTTTAACAAAACAGATTATTAGTTTTGCAGAAACTTGATTTTTCTCACAAGCTCAAGCATTAATAAAATATATAAGAAAAATTAATAAAATGACAAATAGCATTCGTGAAAATCGACAAACATACCAAAGTTCCTTCTATATTATTATGTTTAAGTAAGCCTTCTTTACTATCTCCGCCAGATTCAATCCTCTCCCTAATCAATCGAGCCATCACGGATTGGAACTACTCCTCCAGACAGGAGATCTCTGAAGAATCAACCAACCTCAAGAAGCTATGGCTTACTCTGGCTTAATTGGCTATGTTTACCAATATAAGCAGCCAAAAAGAGAAATGCAAAAATTGGGCCAAAATTCTCTAGACCTCTTATCGAAATTGCGTTACTAAGCCTTTTTCTATCTATGAGCTTTCATCATCCACTTTCAAATTAAATGTGTCGATCATATCCAAACTCTTGCCACATTAATTTTTGTTAATTTAAATCATATGTAAACTCATGATTCAACCAATAAAACTCATATGTAAACTCTTGCCACATTAACTTTTATGCACCAAAATTTAAGCAAAAAAAAAACACACGTCATAGTATTTCCTTAACTATCAAAACACTAATTACACCAAAAATATGTTCTTGAAAAAATAAAATCTTATAGACAATTCAGTTATGGTAACCCGTACACTTATATTATACTCCCAATTAACTATGTAACCCCCAATTAAGCTCTAAAAACTTGAATAAAGTAAAATACAAAAGAAAATCACAGGTAATAGAAATTATACTAACCAATTTTACCACCTAACATGTTAAAGGATAACTAAGATGACCAAAATAAACCGTCAAACAAAATATACAAAGTAAAACGACTACTAACATAAATTTACAATATTTAAATAATTGCAAACCATTAGACCAAAAAATAAGTTCACAATTTAATCATACAAATAAATAAGATATATATAAAATATATTTTCTCCCGTTTCCTTAAGTCATTTCATCAAATAGTTATCTATAAACTTGACACATAAACATAATTAAAAAATATTAATGAATACTCCTAAATTATCATCTTCTAACTATTTAAACTAAATTATTAACAAAAAATTTTATAACCCATAAATTCAACTAATATTTTATCATCAACCTTTTTATTAATAAATAATGATATAGTGAAATATATAATATAATTTTAAAATAAAAAATAAAAAATAAAAAAACAAAAAGAGAAAATTCATAAAAACAATAAAGAGAGAAATTTATTTATCACTAACAAGTACTACTATACACACAATGATTTATTATTTGAAAAAAAAAAAGTAAATAATATATTAATCTATCACCTACTAATATTTAACACAATAAAAATACCAAATAATGCTCTTAACAAATAAAAACGACTACATAATTACTTCATCCAAAAATATGAAATTTAATAACGATAAAACAATACCCTGCGCGAAGCGCGGGCACACCCCTAGTATATTATATATTTTGTCATCTTACATTGCATGTGAACCACTAAATAATATATATATATATATATATATATATTCTCGTTTAGTAAAAAGTGTGATTTAAAAATCATTCATATAAATTAAAGAAACAATAAAATATATTAATATATCCATATTTATTACACAATTATTTAAATACAAATAATTTAACTAAATATCTATTAATAATTTAAAAAGATAAAGAAATATTTAATAAAAAAATTTACATTGAAAATGTAGAATGATATTTTTCAAACAAAATAAAAAGAGAAAACAACATTCTTTATGAAATAGATGGAATAGTATATATAAACACATGATATGTTTATTTGACATAAGAATAAATTGTTAGTTGTTAGTCTTTAAGTACAACTAAATCCATCTGTCTTAACTCTCTCTCTCTCTCTCTCTCTGGTTAATGGGAGCTTCTCGATCTCAATCTGTTCTCAAAATTAATTATGAGAAATATATGAACAATGGTTACGATAATTAAAGATCACTTGGCAGTAGGGGTGGGACGGACCGGATATCCGGATCCGGATCCGGATTCGCCGGATCCATGACTTTAATATCCGGATCCGCGTCTTCCGGGTATCCGGACTTCGGATATCCGCCCAGATATTGTGATACCCGCGGATACCCGGATTCGGATCCGGATCCGTAAAAATAATTAAAAAAATAAAAAATATTTTAAAAATATAAAAATCTAAAAATAAAACATAAATTAAATATTTATACAAAATTTATTACTATATATATGACATATAATATTAGTAAAATTTAAATATAATATTAAAAAAAATTATGTATAAATACTAATATATCAAATATAATTATTAATAAAATTAAAAATTTAATATATTTTAAAAACACGGATCCGGATCCGGATATCCGGACCTAAAAATTAAGATATCCGGATTTGGATCTGGTTTGGACGGATCCGAAATTTTACTATCCGGATTCGGATCCGGGCACTCCGGATATCCTATTTTCGGAGCGGATCCGGGACGGATCTCAGATCGAATACGGATCCCGGATAATACGTCCCAGGCCTACTTGGCAGGAAGGAAGCCATCTTGTAAAATATAACATTTTGTTGCAGAGAAAAATCGAGAGAACTTGTATATTTTCTTTATATAAAGAGATAAAATAATCAAACGAAATTAAATATTTTATGTTTACAATTTTTTTTGAGAAGTCTTCTAATATAAAATGTACTAAAAAATTCTTTTGAAAGATTTTAAATCTTGAATTTACCATCCGTCTCATAAGACTTCTCGAAAGATATATTAGAAGACTTTTCAAGAAGTTTTCTAAATCCTAAAATTAAATAACTAACTAAATAGCAATTATAATTTCACTAAACACAATATTAACTTATAAAAACATATATATGTCAAATTTAATTTTTTAAGATTCTAAAATCTAACACTAAAAATACAAATAATACTACAATATATTCTACCAAATTCTAAACCAAAAACAATCATGACTTACAACTTATGTTCACTTATCTATATTAAAAACAATTTAGTTTTAGTAAATCTAAATTTACATCACTTTGATTTTTTAGAGTTACATGATTTCAGTTTATTTTCCATCAAATATTACTTTTTTTTTATAAATTTTCTAATTTATTTTTAAAATTAAATACATGAGAACTTTTCTTAGAAGACTTCACTAAACAAAGAAAACTTCGCGGAGTTAAAATTATAAAAGTAATTACAGTTCTTTTTGTTTGGTCATACGGAAATTATTGTAATTTTACTACCTTTTTTATAAAATAAAAAGATAGTTTCACCTCTTTATCGGAAACTCAAGAAATATATATAGTCTCTCACAACAAGAATTGTACCCAAGTGGCAGAGTGACTATTATACACTTCTTTACCACTAGACCAACATCTAGTTGGTTTTTCACTATTTTTGGATTACTTTTTCATTTGAATGAATTTTGTGTATATTTTTACATTTTAAATCAAGTTTTCTATTATTTTTAGCAAATCTCCTTTAAAAACATTGAATAATTAGAAAAAAAAAGAATTGTGTTTGAGCCACTAAATAAATAGAAAAAAACATATTAAATGAATAATGTGCATAGTTTTCCTTTGAAAACAAAGATCTAAATTAATAAAAGCATAAAGAAACCAAATGAAAACTTTCTCTAATGTTGAATGCCACATGATCATCTGATCCTTGGTCAAGACTATGTATATTTGATCCTGATAGTCTTTACAAACTCTGCCAGATAAGCATCAATCGTGAACAAATAACAATCACTATGTATGAAATTAAACATTTTTATTAATATTGTTAGATATATGATTGCTTATATATTAAAATAGAAACATTAAAAATTTTGAACTATGACACATGTTATCACCAGAATAATTTTTAAATCACTAAATAATTAAATTTTTCCATTTAAACATATACGATATCTTTTATTAAACTTAACCATAAATTAATGATTGATTTTAAAATAATATATTTATTCTTTAATTAAAAAAAATAGAGAATTACCTAAAATGATTACAATATATATTTTAATTAATGATTTTGAATAAAAAGATTGGTAATAACTTTTATATCCTTTATCATTTTTATCTAATTTTATATTATTAAAATAAACGAAAAAATCATCTTCACTATATAATAAAAATTTAGATATTTTCTAATGAGTTATATTTTTAATTTTTAAAAACAATTTTAAATTACTAAAATTATTAAAAGTTCTATAGTAAAATTTTCTGATCAATGGTTTCAAATTTTTGGTATAAAAAGATCCAAATTATCATAAAACTCTATGAATAAAAATTCTCATTTAATAAATATTTATATTATTAAAACTTAAGTACCAATGAAGATTTTTTTTGGAAAAATGGATAACAATATTAGAAAAGAGTATGTTTGAAAACATGAATAGCAATATTTAAAAGGCTTTAATCCTAATAGAATTTTTATTAATCATATCTTATTTTTCATAATATAGATTTTGTCTATTATTTAATAAAAAATAAAAATTTCAATATGATAATATATTATCAGAAATATATAACACATCTTCTAATTATATACACGTAACTAAATAATCACACTTACATCATACAAGATAGTGAAAAATATAATAATATAAAATTCATTATATGATGAAAATATAAAATATAGAACATTTAATATGAAACATAAATATAAATTTAAAAAATTAAATAAAAATTAATACCCATGATACAAATGCATTAAAAATAGTAACACATCTAAAATATATAATTGTCACATAAAAACATAAATTATTATTATTATATATATATATATATATATATATATATATATATCAACCCCACGCGGATCGAGCTCACTTCATATTAAAAATATATATTTTAATGAAGATTAAATTAACTATATACCATATAAAATAAATGTTTTAATTCTTAAATTTTCATTGAACTAGTATTAAGAACTTAATATTTTACCTTTGCAGTTTGAATTGGATATTTATATGCAATTAAAATTATTAGAATTTTCACACTACTAGATAATCAAATTAAAATATACTATATATGTAAGTTAATTTAAATTTAACTATATACCATAAAAATAGGTACATGTGATTGTTTTGATTAATTTATCATAAAATATTTAGTAATAAAAATAGTGATTATTTTGATTTATGTGTTTCACGTCAATTTAATTATATATATAATAATTACTTACTTTTTAATTATTCAATATATATTAATTACTATTAGTTATAATACATAAAAATGTAAAATAAATAATAATCTACATGAAATTTTTTATATGAAATGTTTATCCCACGCAAGACAGAGATTTTAACCTAACCTAGTTTTGGTACTGAGCCTCTAGCTTTGAGCATTTAATGTCTTCTATGTGAACTACTTCTAATTGCATAATTATCAAATATTACGTGGTTTTAGGCTAAATTAGTAGAAATATGTCTTTTAAAAAAATAAAAACTTGAATTATTAATATTTAAATTTTTAATTTACTGATTTTTAATAAAATAAAGTTTCTTGATAATTATTTGGTGAGTTCTTCTTTTGCTTTCTGAAAAAAATCAATTTTTATATATTCTATAGAGTTTAAATGAAAAGAAATTAACGATTGGAAACTTGACTTAATTACTTATTTATGCTGATTTATGGATATATCATATATGAATGTTTTTAACTATTTAACTCTCCATTCAATTTATCTTAATTTTGTATTCTTTAATATACGCTTAAATTTAATTTAACAAAAATATAGATATCTATACAAAATTGAATAAATTTTCTTACAACTTGATGAGTTTTTATATATTTAAAATTATAGTATTTTAATTTTTTTAACAACAATTGTATATTATTTACATATATTATATATACCCCATATTATTATCTCACTATAAAAAATTTACAAAAATACAAAAATTTAATATACAATTGTACATGTCATAATAAAATTAAAACATGTCATGTTTTCACTAAATCATATCATATTATTTTTTAATAATTAATCTAATAATTATATATAAGTAAATTTTCAAAATAATTTATCAAACAAATTTTCTGAGATATTTTGACATATATGTAGACCAAGAGGTAAATATATATTTAGCCGCGCTTACATGATCAGTTTTTCAGAATGCATTATACATGATACTCGTTTGGTTTCTCTAGCTTTTAATTAACACTAGGATACTACTCGCATTAAAACGAAACATTTTTTTTTTTTTTAAATTTTCAAAATTAATAAAAGACTATTACAAACGTTAAAATTTGTATGTTAAAGTGAGGGTTTCATCTCCATACTTATTTTTGAAAAATATCTGTTATATCAATAATTTGAGTTTAATAATACACTTTATTTTTAGGGAAACTGTCACATGTTATGCTTACCAAACAATTTGTTATATAAAATAAACCAACATATTTTATTATTTTTTCTTTATTTATAAGGTTTAATAACTAAAACGATAATATTTTGTTTACCGTTTGAAAATTATGAATTTCAAAAAGTAGATTTGAGAGAATATAGTTCAAAATATCGTGTTTTATTTAATAGATTAAATTCTGATTAATTAAGATAAAATATCAAATAAAATATATTATTAAATTAGAATTGATGCAACATAAACTTAATTCAATAGATAAAAATATGATTTTTAATTAATAGAATAGATAAATAAATCCAGCTGTCTTAATTTTCTCTCTCTCTTTAGTCAATGGGAGCTTCTCTCTCTTAATCTGATCTCAAGATTCATTATTTACGGGAAATATTTCTTTTTACAAGAAATATATGAACAAAGGTTATGATAGTCACTGAGCACAGGTAGGAAGCCATTGTCATAAATGATGTTATGGATGACGTGAAATGATTAATAACGCATTTCGATTTTCAACGATAGAGATACACACTTACGCGAGAATCCTACGTGAGTCCTAACTTCGTATCAGGTTCATATGCCTCTTGGTACGGCTGAAATTATTATCCGAGATCCGGATTTGATCCGGATCCATTATGAAAATTTGAATATCTAGAGGGATTAGATCCGGATCTGTATAGTAAAATATTAGATTCATCAAAACCAGATCTAAATATCTTAATTTTTAATCTGGATATTCAAATCAATAAGTTTTATAGATAATTATTTCAACAACAGTAATATCTATATATTGAAACTAATTTTATTTTTTATATTTGCATTTTCTTAATAATATATATAAATTTTTAATAGTATACATAGAAATAAAATATGATAAATACCTTAAGATATACTTAAAATAAATTTTGTCACCAAAATAGATTTTATTAAAAGGTATAAATATACATTTATATCCGTTGAGTGAACTAATCTATACTTAAAGTTTATATTTAACATTTGATCTTAAAATGTAGCTTTAAACAACAAGGTGTCTCAGCTCTACAGCTGGATTAAAATAAGAGAACGCGTTATAAAAAGAGTGTATAAAACGAGAGAAAGTCATGATTCATTTGCTTCATTATTCCTTATTAAAGAACATAAAAAGAAATCATGGAAGCAAGCAAAATATTATGTCGTTTGTCAGATCCAGCAGAACCTCACAACCTGTACCGACGATCTGATCCACCACTCTCGGTCTGCTTCACCTGCAAAGAGGACCACTTGGAGAATCTAGGGTACTATTACTATTGTGCTACATGTGATTTGGAATTTCACAGAAGTTGTCACTTATATCCACCTGTAATCAAACATCCTTTTCACCTCTTCCACCCTCTCACCCTCACCTTCTTTGATCCTGATTCTCAATTCTCTGATATATCCACTGATTCATCCATCATCTCACAATACTCAAATACCTATTCCCTTCGCTTGGTATGATAAATCCTCTCTTACATGTGCTTTTTGTCGGAAAAATCTTCAAGCAAATTACGAAATCGCATACTATCATTGCACTACCTGTAATTTCCGCATACACAGTCCATTCGACCACCTCTCACTGTTAAAAACCTTAAAAGTCATGAACACACTCTTACTCTATTTCCAAGACAAATCCCTATGCCTTGTGATGCTTGACGCTCCCCTCTTGGGTCTTCATGTTTACTCGTGCATGCTTTGTAACTACATGGTCCACAAGTCATGTATTAACTTACCTCGTGTCATTAAGATTACCCGTCACCCACACCGCCTCTCTCACACTTCCTCCATTGTCCTCTCTGATGAGCTATCTTGTGGAGTTTGCCGCAAGACCGTCGACGTCAATTACGGGTCATACTCTTGCAACAAGGGATGTCACTATGCCGTCCATTCCAAGTGTGCAACAAGAAAAGAAGTATGGGATGGGAAAGATCTTGAAGGAGTTCCTGAAGAAGAAGAAGAAATACTTGAGCCCTTCTTGTGGATAGATAAAGAGACAATACAACATTTCAGTCATGATCATCACCATCTAAAGATTCATAGGAATGGTGGACAAGTTTTGCCAAGCATGCACACTTCCCATGACAGTCTCAGATCATTACTATAGCTGTATCATGTGCGAGTTTGTCCTCCATGAAACATGTGCGTCCCTTCCTCGCAAAAATACCATCCTGTACACAAACACCCACTCACCCTCTTCCATCCATTCTCTTCTAATCCACACGAGCTCGAAAGTAACTACTACGATTTCTTCAAGTGTAATGGCTGTGCTCGAGCTTGTTGTGGTTTCATGTACGAATGCAGCGAAAAGGATTGTGACTTTCAACTAGATGTAAGATGTGCTTCGCTTCCTGATCCTTCATTCCATGACTGCCATCCACATGATCTCTTCTTTAATTTCTCCATAGGTGATTGCATGGGTATGGAGTCTAATATTTGTCATTCTACTACCTACTTGGAATGCATTAAATGCGATGATTCCTTTTTGTGCCTTCAATGTGCTACCTACCCTTGTGTGGCTCACTACAAGCATGATAAGCATCCTCTCACTCTTTGCTGCGGAGAAGAAGAGACAACAGATCTCAAATATTGGTGTGAGATCTGTGAAAAGAAACTCGATGCAACCAAGTGGTTTTACACATGTAACTCCTGTGGAGTCACTCTTCACATTAGATGTTTATTGGGAAAGGAGGTCCACTACATGAAGCCGAACCATGTCATCGATTGTGGCAAAATTGTTGAGATTGTATCTAACAATGGCAACTCTAGACCAGTGTGTAAAAGATGTAGATGTCGTATCATTAACACCTTGCTATTCCAGTATGAAAATGAAATTTTCTGTACTATCACTTGTGTACTCATGTCGGAGATGTAGATGTAGCATTGTTAAGATTAAAACCTTCTCTGTGTTTTGCTTTTCGTTTCTTAATGCATCAATGTCAATATGTTTGTAGTTGAATGCCTTTTTCATGTTTCCGGGTGACCTGTTCCAGTAGATTCTTCAAGACTTACATTCCTTCAGGAATCAACTTAGTTTTTCATTACACTTTGATACTGTAGG
>CAJHQQ010004086.1:0-33135 GCA_905132885.1 Moricandia moricandioides
TGGTCGAAATTATAGAGAAAAGAATTAAGAGAGTATGTGAGAATCAAAGAGACTGCAATGGAGAATAAGAGAGATTTAGGAGGAGTATAAGAGATTGCTGTGAGAAATTTCGTGTAACCAGAGAATAGAGAGAATAATGAGACCAGAGAATGGTGAAGAAGAAAGGGGAACTCCCCACTTTCAGCTTGATTTGTTTTGATTACAAGAGAGGCTAATATATAGCCCAACTACACAACAAACTAGCTAATAAACAATTACTTGTGTAGGGAATGGATAAACAATAATATTGTGGGGAAATCAGAAGGGGCAGGCTCTATGGGACAGGCTGGGCACGTCCAGAATGGTGAGAAAGTGACTGGAGGAAGAGGCACACACAGTTTGTGTGATAGTGACATGTCAGTCCTTCTTCTTATGCAACACATGTGATCTTTCTTGCTTCAATTCAAACCAGATCTTTTTGCTTGACATATGCACGTGTAGAGTAGGATTTCTGGTGCTTGGCAACAGTCACAAGGTATGCTTCTTCCTTTTTCCAGCAAATGGCTCCAACTCTCATTTTGAACTGATTCGCATGTAGGCAAGTGATATAGTCAACTATATCACTTGCTATGTAGTTGATGCATGTAGTCGATGCATGTAGTCGACTATATCAGCTCGTATGTAGTTGAGGCATGTAGTTGACTATATCAGCTCACATGTAGTTGAGGCATGTAGTCAACTATGTCACTTGCCTATGTACACAGATGTTCTTCTCTTCTCTTGATGTCAATATTTTGCCTCCATCTCATCTCTCTCTTTTGTTCATTTTCATCTCTTCAAGTTAACACTCCCCCTCAAGCTTGACCATAGGAGATCCTTGGACAAGCTTGGAACCTTGAAGAAGCTCCCTCATTAAAAACCTTGGCCAGAAAACCCTCATTAGGGATAAAACCAACCAAGGAAAAGAGTAGAGTTCTCCAAAGCCTAGGGATTGGCCAGTGAGCCTAAGGACTTCAGATTTATCATGGTGGAGTCCTTAGGCTCTGGATCATGGCCTAAACGTGTGATGCAAGCATGAACTCCATCACTTGCACACACCATCATCTTGGAACTCTTCTTTAGGCTGATTGTGTCTCCCCCTCAATGTGACACCTCGCCATCTTCAGAGACCTTTAGAGACCACCAGCTTCTTACTTCAGAGAGCTCCAACTAAGGTACCTGATACATTATCCCAAAGGTCCATCAGTTCTTAAGGAAACACACTCATCACATCCAGCTCAATAACATAAGTATAATATCAGTAATGAATTTATTGAGATGAGTTTAAAGATGCTTCCCTTTCATCAGTATGGTGGGGAGTGAACTCCACATGAATCCCCACTTGATAAGACATCTCTTAGATCATAAGAAGCTCATTCACACTCCCCCTGAAGCTTTGAACCGAGAATAGGTGAAGGTACATGCTTGCAAGGTTGCAATGAGTTCAAGATGACTTCTTTTGATCCGGCTGGTGAGGAATGATGAAAGAGTGAACTCCACTGCTTGCCAAGAGACAATGGACGACTTGGATCCTCAGGATTGCACACCAATACCCCTCCTCAAGCTTGATCCGGAGAGAATAAGTGAAGGACCAAGCTTGGAAGTGAGCAATACTGAGCTTAAACCAGGAGCGCATCACCCCTACAGCTGCGCTTAAGTCAACCGGTTTCTCCTTTGATCTCTTCTCCACCGCAATAAACAACCACTCTTACTTGTGTATCTCTTGAACCAGGAGCACAACAACCAAACAGCCTGCGCATAAGTCAACCGGTTCATGCAATCCATGAGGAGATCCAGCTTGGTGGATGGCTGATCAAACATTGGTCTGCCTCTTCATCAAAACTCCTTCCTGAAGTAACTTCAAAGCTCGCCATATTCTATCTCAGCCACGACTTACTACCATCTGGACTCCTCACCAACAATCTCTCCATGGTCAGGAATATACATCATGTGTAGGCTCTGAATCAAACAGGAATATACATCATGTGTAGGCTCTGAACAGCATGGGCAAAGCCTTCTTCTTTGTCTTGGTTTGATGATGGACAGAGGACAACACTTGTGTACCTGAAACACCACTCAAACTCCAGCAAAAATTAGACCATACATTAGGATCAGAGCTTGATAACTCACCAAGTCTGATCCATAATGATTAACAAGATGCAATGGACTGAATCTAAACAACTCATTCAGTTCAAATCCAAGCAAACCAAGTCACTAAATGCTCAAGCATGATAACTCATCAATTACAAGGCATCTAGGCTCATTTTATCACACATATGACAGTAACAGAATGCAATTACAATTTATGACAGTAGCTTAGACTAGACAACTCATCTAATCAAGCTACACAACCATGAATACATCACATGACCAGGAAAGTCTCCTAGACCTTTAGCAATGCAACAAGACACAAACTGAGACTAAGCAACTCACTTAGGCCAGACACAATACAAACAATGATTCTAGGACAGAAACTAGACATAACCATGCTAGCAAGCTTAAAGAATCCTAGAACAATACACACACAAATTTTAAGAATCATGGGACAGAAACTAGGTTCAACAACTCTAGCAACTTTGAACTGTCCCTAAGATACTAAACACACCTCTCAACACAACCAGACATAACTACACAAGCTCTTATTAAGGGTTAGGAGGTTAACTTACAACCAAGGAACCTGAGCTGGTTCCTTGAACCTCCAAGGCACACAGTTCACTTGAACTTGACAGATTTGGAGTTTGGGTTCTCTACCCCACTCCATTTCCTTGTGTGTGCTTTCCTTTTGAACCACTCATGCTTAGGACCTCTCCTTTCTTCCTGTTTACCAGACGCCACCTTCTGGAAGATAGTGAGAGACTCCATCTTGAAAAGAACATCAGAATTGCTTGTACAGATTTTGTTTGGAGTTTTGCTTGCCAAACAGCTCCAAAACATTTTGCTTCCAAGAGATCTCTTCAGGATGGACAGGAGGCACGAGGATAGACTCTGGAGAGTCTCTGTACACGCCATTGTTGCAGTCTTCTTCCTCTTGAAGAGACTGAACAGCCAACTAGACAGAAACTTCTCCAATTGTTTTAAAACAGCCATGAGGGTGAGCTTGTGCTTGATTTGCGGAAGCTTTGAGTTTCAGGAGCTTGGGAGCTCTGATACCATGTGAGAATAGACAGATTATGGTGTGTGAGTGATGTAGAAACAGAGTGTGGTCGAAATTATAGAGAAAAGAATTAAGAGAGTATGTGAGAATCAAAGAGACTGCAATGGAGAATAAGAGAGATTTAGGAGGAGTATAAGAGATTGCTGTGAGAAATTTCGTGTAACCAGAGAATAGAGAGAATAATGAGACCAGAGAATGGTGAAGAAGAAAGGGGAACTCCCCACTTTCAGCTTGATTTGTTTTGATTACAAGAGAGGCTAATATATAGCCCAACTACACAACAAACTAGCTAATAAACAATTACTTGTGTAGGGAATGGATAAACAATAATATTGTGGGGAAATCAGAAGGGGCAGGCTCTATGGGACAGGCTGGGCACGTCCAGAATGGTGAGAAAGTGACTGGAGGAAGAGGCACACACAGTTTGGTGTGATAGTGACATGTCAGTCCTTCTTCTTATGCAACACATGTGATCTTTCTTGCTTCAATTCAAACCAGATCTTTTCGCTTGACATATGCACGTGTAGAGTAGGATTTCTGGTGCTTGGCAACAGTCACAAGGTATGCTTCTTCCTTTTTCCAGCAAATGGCTCCAACTCTCATTTTGAACTGATTCGCATGTAGGCAAGTGATATAGTCAACTATATCACTTGCTATGTAGTTGATGCATGTAGTCGATGCATGTAGTCGACTATATCAGCTCGTATGTAGTTGAGGCATGTAGTTGACTATATCAGCTCACATGTAGTTGAGGCATGTAGTCAACTATGTCACTTGCCTATGTACACAGATGTTCTTCTCTTCTCTTGATGTCAATATTTTGCCTCCATCTCATCTCTCTCTTTTGTTCATTTTCATCTCTTCAAGTTAACAGTAGACATGTTGTGGCCTCGTTAAAAACCTTCCTTCTAGAAAACCTCGTGGGACAAAACCAAAAGCAAGGAAAAGAGCACGCACTCCATGTCTGCCTAGACACTACCTCAGTTTGGTGTAGAGATGGCTTGAATGGTGATCAAGACATCTCGGATCAAACCTTGTCCAAGACCCTCTTGTTGTGGATGTGAAGTGAGTAATCCAACAACATTCTCCTTAAGCTTCTTGACTCTGGAACGAGTCATGGGACCTTCAGGAATGGCTAGAGCATCCTCATCAAATGGTTGATGCATAGTGGCTTCATGTGGCTCATCTAGACTCTCCTCATTGTCCTCCTTAGTGATCCGGTCCATGATCACATCACACTCCCCCTCAAGCTTGACCATAGGGACTGGTCAAGCTTGGAAACCATGAAGCATTCCCTCATTAAAACCTTTAGCTTAGAAAAACCACGTGGGAGAAAACTAAGCAAAGGAAAAAGAGTAGAACACCTCATGGCTAAGAGGATCAGTGAGATGGGATATCCATGAGTCCAAGCTTTGAATGAATGAACTCACAGACCTTTGTGCTTGCTGCTTTGGTGAAGATGTCGGCCAACTGATCTTCACTTCTAGTGTAGCATGGCAGTATAAGTTGCTGCTCCACAGCTTGTCTAACCTTATGGCAATCCACCTCAATGTGCTTAGTCCTCTCATGGAATACACTGTTGGATGCTATATGAATGGCAGCCTGGTTGTCACAGTGCATGGTGATGGGAGTTGTAGTCTCAATCCCCAAGTCTCTTAGCAGGTTCCTGATCCAGGTAAGTTCACTAGTGAGCTTTCTCATTGCTCTATATTCTGCTTCAGCACTTGAGCATGATACTATCTTCTGCTTCTTGCTCTTCCAAGTGACTAAGTTGCCTCCAATAAAGGTACAATATCCTGTTGTAGACCTCCTGTCCACTCTATCACCAGCCCAATCTGCATCACAGTACCCCACGATCTCTGTGCTTCCATTGCAAGCCATCCACACACCTTGACCAGGAGCTTCTCTCAAGTATCTCAAGATCCTTTCCACCATATTCCAGTGATGAACTTTTGGTGTTTGCATATGTTGACTGACTTGGTTCACAGCAAAGCACACATCTGGTCGAGTAATGGTTAGGTATATGAGCTTGCCCACCATCCTCCTATACTTTGTAACATCTTCGAATGGAGTATCTTCATACTCCCCCTCCCGCAGTACCTTGTAGCCTTCTTCCAATGGTGTCTTGGCCTGTCTCCCTCCAAGGTTTCCTGCCTCATTTAAAAGATCAAGTGTGTACTTCCTTTGGGATAGAAAGAGCCCCTCTTTAGAGCGGCATATTTCAATCCCTAGGAAGTACTTCAAGTCTCCCAAATCCTTTATGTCAAATGTAGATTTAAGAAAAGTCTTAGTTGAGAGGATACCTTCCTTGTCACTACCAGTGATGATAATGTCATCTACATAAATGAGAATGACAATAATCCCTTGCTTGCTGGTCAGTGTGAAGAGAGTGTGATCAGCCTCTGATTTGAAAAATCCTCTTCCATTTAGAGTTGAGCTTAACTTATGGTACCAGGCTCTTGGAGATTGCTTCAAGCCATAGATAGCCTTCTTTAACCTTAATACATTTCCTGGTTTTACCATGCCTTCTAGACCAGGTGGTGGTCGCATGTATACCTCATCTTCTAATTCACCTTGTAGGAAAGCATTCTTGACATCCATTTGCCATAAGTCCCATTCCAAGTTGACTGCCAATGAGATCACAATCCTTATCGTGTGAAGCTTGGCTACTGGTGCAAATGTATCAAGGTAATCTTCTCCATAGACCTGAGTAAAGCCTCTTGCAACTAGTCTTGTCTTTTTCCTTTCTGGTTTTCCATTTGCTAGGTACTTGATTGTGAAGAGTAGGCGACTTGTCACTGCTTTCTTGCCTTTGGGGAGCTCAGCTTCATACCAAGTATCATTCTTGATCATAGCATTGATCTCATCTCCAACTGAGTTTTTCCATTCTTCATCCTCCATTGCTTCTTCATAAGATCTTGGGACATATTCCTTGTCCAACTCCATAATGAAAGCTTGATGTTCTTCTGGATACTGAGCTAGAGAACAAACTGCACTAATTGGATGAGCTACTGCTTTTGCATTGAAGTACACTCTTGTGTTGATCCAATTTGATGCTGGTCTCTTGATCCTTGTACTCCTTCTCAAAGGTTGTATCTGATCAGATTCTTTCTCCTCATCTAATTGGGTTTCATCTTGTGGTTGAACTTCAGTAGCTGATGGCATCTCATCTTGATCATGAGCTACTGAGTCTTCAGATTGCTGCGCCTGTTCCTCAGGCTGAGTTGTTTCATTGCCCCCTTCATGATCAGGATGAGTGACTTCAGTATTTTCCTCATCTTCAGTAGTATCATGAACTGGTGTCTTCTTGATTCCCTCAGGTTCTGTTGGTAAGTGGATGCCAAGATTCTCTAAAATTACTCTCAAGTTGTTGGCTCTATCTGAGGAAGACTGAGAGAGGTCCTTGAGATCATCCCAACTCCTCTCATCATAGTGACCTCTAGACTCCACAAACTTAACATCCCTGGAGATCAGAACCTTTCTTGTCTCTGGTACATAGCACTTGTAGCCTTTTTGAGTTGGAGAGTATCCAATGAACATGGCCTTTGTGCTTTTAGCCTCTAGCTTGTTCCTCAGTTCACCTGGAATCAAAACAAAACACACACACCCAAACACACGCAAATGGTCTATAGATGGTTTGGTTTTGTTGAGTACCTCATAAGGTGATATATCACTGAGCACTTTTGTAGGAATCCTGTTGATTAAGTACGAGGCAGTCACAACTGCATCACCCCAAAAATGTTTAGGAACATTCATATGGAACATCATGCTTCTAGCCACCTCCATTAGATGTCGATTTTTCCTCTCAGCCACACCATTTTGTTGAGGTGTGTAGGGACAACTAGTTTGATGGATGATGCCTTGTGCTGCAAGGTATTGCTTGAAGATTGTGCTTGTGTATTCTCCTCCATTATCTGATCTAAATATTTTGATCTTGGCATGAAAGTGGTTAGCAATATAGCTTTGAAAATTTTTAAATGCTTCTAACACCCTATCCTTAGATTTCAACAAGGTTAACCATGTGTACTTAGATTTTTCATCTATAAAAGTCACAAAGTACTTATGTTGTTCTCTAGATGCACAAGGGGCTGTCCAAACATCAGAATGAATAAGATCAAAGCAATTATCATAGATAGTCACTGATTTAGGAAACACAGACCTACAATGTTTTCCTAGAATACAAGCTTCACAATCACTTTTAAAAGAAACACTAGGCAACATGATGTTCAAGGCGCGAGAATGAGGGTGTCCTAATCTAGCATGCCATATTACATCTTTAGGTAATTCAGAAACAGAGTTTAAAGCACAAGATAAATCAGAAGCTAGCAGTGTGTCCTCAAGCAAGTACAAGTCTCCCTTGGTTCCACCTTTGCCAAGCAACTTACTAGTCTCAATATCCTGAAAATATACTTCATTAGGGGTGAAAGTAACATGACAATTTAAATCAGTAGTGGCCTTTCTAACAGACAGGAGGTTAGAAGCAAAGGTTGGCATATAGAAGGCTTTAGACACCTTATCAAACAGTTTTAAATCACCTACACCTTTTATAGGAACTCTATCACCATTAGCTATCATAACATTTCCTAGAATTGGTTTTATATTAGTAATCAAGTTTGAATCACTAATCATATGGTGTGATGCACCTGAGTCTATAACTAATGGTCTAGTACTGCCTATTCCATTCATTGCAATACCAGCAGTGTATGAAGCATTAAGAGAGATACCAAGAGTGTTAAGGTTACCAGAGTTCTCCTTTAAAGCCTTGATGAGAGCATCCAAGTCAGACCTCTTAATGTTCTCATCATGATTCGACCTTGCAGTGGAGTAGGAGGAGGTTGTTGCCATGGCCTTTCCCATACCAGTGTTAGAGCACATTGGTTCAGCTCCTTCAGTTGAGAAGTGGGCTCTAGCATCTTGGTACTGGTTCCTGAACTTGTTTGGCTTCAAGTGAGGATGAAGTATCCAGCACTTATCCTTCATGTGGCCCTTCTTCTTACAATGATCACATGTCAAGACCCTCCTATCATCTGGTTTGTAAACTCCTTTGTTTGCTACTGGTCCTTCAGCTTGGTTACTCATAACCAAATCGCCTTTGCCTCCAAATAAGCCAAGAGATCCTTGTTCCTTCTGAATCTGAGCACACACTTCTTCAAGGCTTGGTAGCTTGTCTGCTCTCAGTATGTGCTTGATTAGATCATTGTAGGTTGGATTTAGAGTGAGGAGCAACCCAAACACCTTATCCTGCTCTCTCCTCTCATTCAAGACTGAGGGTTCTATGGTATGTGGTCTAAGCATCTCCAGCTCTGCCCACAGTGACCTAAACTTCCCAAAATGGACTGTAAAATCCATGTCTTCTTGACTGAGGGAGTTTATAGCTTTCTTTACTTCAAAAACTCGAGTAAGGTTTGATACATTACCATAGACCTTGTATAGAGTTTCCCACAAATCTTTGGAGCTTTCACAGTATGAATAAGCTTCCAAAATGGCTGGATCCAGAGAGTTCTGGATGAGAGACAGCACCATGAGATCCTCCTGAACCCATTTGCCTTCATCAATCACCACCATCTCCTTTCCATCTTCTCCTTGGACAGTTTGTTTTGGAGCTTCTCCACTTGAGACATGACTCCATAAACCTCTTCCTCCAAGGGCAGTCTTCACCAATCTCGACCATAGAAGGTAATTAACTCCCTTCAAAGTTACTGGAATGGTCACAGCTTTAGTGTTCTCCATTTTTTCTTGCTATAAGTTTCTGGGTAAGAGAAACTGAAACAGAGAGTATGAAACAGAGTAGAATAGAGAGCTTTGCGGAAGTAGAATAGGTTTCAAGAGCTTTGAGGCTCTGATACCATGTGATTTTTAGAGAATATAGGAGAGATTAGACTGGAAACATTATGAACTTGCTCAAGAACATGAAGAACAGCAAGAGAGAGAAGGGATTTCGTGTGTGAGAGAGAGAGAGAGAGAGAGGCAGAGAATAGAGAAGTGAATTGTTTATTCAACTTAATTTCTGGTCTTCTGGATACAATCTTTAAATAGACAAGTAACCAAGTAAAATATCCTAGTTATAATACTAAAATAAGAGGCTCCCAACAATAAGAATAAACAAATGGACTAGGGTCCAAACTGTCTTGCTCAGATGCACCAGACTGAAAGGGACAGGTCCCAACAGTTGTCTAGCCTTCTGGTCCCCATCTCCACATGTGAAACCAGTCCCCCAACGTTCCTTTTCTTCAGCCAAGACAAGATAAGTCTTCCTAGTTGATTCCTTGCAGAACTCTTCACTTTCTTTACTTGCAAGTCACGTTGGGGCCTTTAGGTTGTACGGACAGCCTTGGTTCACAAGTTATCTTTAATCTGAGCCATCTTCTTCTCATTGTTTCATCTCCTCATTTTATTGCTTCATCTCAACACTAAGGTACTTGAGAGAAGCTCCTGGTCAAGGAGTCTGGATGGGATACAACAAGAGCACAGAGATTGTAGGCTACTGTGATGCTGATTGGGCTGGTGATAGAATAGATAGAAGGTCCACATCAGGCTATTGCACATTCATTGGAGGCAACTTAGTAACTTGGAAGAGCAAGAAACAAAAGGTGGTGTCATGTTCAAGTGCTGAGGCAGAATATAGGGCAATGAGGAAGCTGACAAGTGAGCTCATCTGGATCAGGAATCTACTTCTAGACTTGGGCATTGAAACCACTACTCCTATCACTATGCATTGTGATAATCAGGCGGCCATACACATAGCTTCAAACTCGGTGTTCCATGAAAGAACCAAGCACATTGAAGTGGATTGTCATAAAGTGAGGCAAGCTGTGGAGCAGAAGATCATTCTACCTTGCTATACCAGAAGTGAAGATCAACTAGCAGACATCTTTACCAAGGGGGCAAGCACCAAAGTCTGTGAGTTCATACATCCAAGGTTGGGACTCATAGATCTATCCAGATCATGATCCCCTCAGCCATGAACCATCTACTCTTTTTCCTTGTGTGGTTTTATCCCAGTGGGTTTTACACACAAAGGTTTAATGAGGGATGTGTTCATGGTTTCCAAGCTTAACCATGCTGTATGGCTAAGCTTGAGGGGGAGTATTGACAAAGAGAATAAACAAGAGGAAGGGAGGATCAGGAATCACTTGTGTAGTTGAAGATGATGAAGATCCGAGCTTACTTGAAATGCAAGCATGTCCGTACAACACTTGCATCACAAGTTACCCTAGCTAAACCTAACGTGTCTTCAGAGGCAAGGCAAGTTTAAACTTACCTTGGTCGACATCAGAAAGGAGAGAAGACCGTTGGAGATATTATGGGACAAGAAGAATGATTAAAATAAGCAAGGTCACATGTTCCATTTAAGCTCTCCATCCGGTGAAGACAAGTCACTTTCACTGCCTTGTGCAGACCATCCTCGAGCAGAACTCCATTGTTTATTCATTTGTGTACTTAGGCAACTTAGTTTATTGTTTTTCTCTGCATAGGCAACTTGCCTATTAAACCGTGTAACCTAAACTCATTTCAATCTAAGGAACAAGTTTCCCTTCACTCTCTTTCTTAGTTTCGAGTATCTCTCTCTCTCTCTCTCGAGTTTACTTCCTTTCTCTCTGGTTCTTCACTCTGTTCTTCATTTTCTAACATACTCTTCATCAGTCTCCTCATAACCATCATGCTCTTGGCGAGTGGTTTGGCGATTTGCTTGGTGTGCGGCTTGTGGTCTCTCTTCTCTCCTAGTCTCTTGGTTTGGTAAGTGACTAGTGGCTCTCCTTATATCTTCTCTTAACTCTCTTCTGATGTCACTGAGGCTGGTCCTCATCATCTCGGTCATGGTTGCTACCATGCTTTGGTTAAGTTGCTCGGTCATGGCTTCCATGAGGAGTTTGTTTCTCCTGACGAGTTCGGCCTCTTCCTCAGACTCGGACACCATTGTACCTGCTTATAAACAAACAAGACAACCAGTAAAGAGTTCTAGGGAAGAAGACAAGCAAAAAGGAGAAGACAAACAAGTAAAAAGGAAAAACAAACAAGCTTCTCTCGCAAGACAACTAGTGAAAAGGAAATCGGCTTAAAAAGGAAATCGATTGCAAGCAAAATGGAATAGCTTCTAATCTTTTTCCTAAACACTTCTAAGGTTTCCTAGCAACCTAACAAGCTTCTTTTACTCGTGTTCTAGGTGATAAACAACTTAGAGCAAGACACAAAGCAATCGACAAAGAAGATGCATGCGGCTAGGGTTACTCTCTCTCTAGGGCTTCCGAAAAAACCAAAAAAGGAAAGTCTAAGAATGCTTGTCTAATCTATTATGAATCTCGAGCAGCCCTAAACAAAGTAGTCTAATGCTTATTCAAGATGTTATGGATGCTACACGGATGCAAGAATCAAAAGCAAGCAAGAAACAAAAGCAAAGAGAGAAAGCGGCACTTCTTTTCTAGTTATGCGAATGATAAACACAAAGAAACAAGAAGGGATAGCGAGTACTTCCCAACCAAAGTTGCTCTGATACCACTTGATGCGTCCCTAGGATGCTCTTTGGTTGATGGGAATGGATAATCCTTGCAAGAACGAATCAAAAGACTCAAGTCCTTCAAGGCGTGTGGATTGGATGGTGACACAAGAGGGATGGATGAACTCTTGATACTCCTAGATGAATAACTTGGATATGACACACCAAATTAGACACCCTTAGACTCTGGATACTACACACCAGAAACTCGACACCTTTCTAGAGAGAGAGCCGTCAAGGAGAAAAGATAACTTGATATTAAAAAGCTGGATGAATACAATAGGGTATAAGGAACCCTTTAAATAGGAAACCAGAGACATGCCTCTAGGGTTTCGACAATGAATCCAAAAAAGGAAAGAACTAAAACTATAGTTTATAAGCTTAAATGAAATAAAAATGCACTTCTATTAATCTTGGACCGAGTGTAGCACTTAGGTGATTTGTAGACAAGTTGTGGCCTCGTTAAAAACCTTCCTCCTGGAAAACCTCGTGGGACAAAACCAAAAGCAAGGAAAAGAGCACGCACTCCATGTCTTCCTAGACACTACCTCAGTTTGGTGTAGAGATGGCTTGAATGGTGATCAAGACATCTCGGATCAAACCTTGTCCAAGTCCTTCTTGTTGTGGATGTGAAGTGAGTAATCCAACAACAGTCTCCTTAAGCATCTTGACTCTGGAACGTGATGCAATCCAGGATGAGCTAATCTTAGATGAACTTAATGATGAAGCTGAATGGATGCAAGAACCAAGTTACTATGAAGAAGATGATATGGACCAGACCCAAAATGAAGATGTTTCTCTCTCAGCCCAAAAGAAGTCCAATGACCAGAAAGAAGATCCATTTGTCATATCTGTTGGGCCCATCACGAGATCCAGGTCCAAGAAGCTTATTGAGAAGATTGCTTGCCTTATTCTGAACCAAGAAAGTGAGGAAGAGTTACTTGGCCAAACCACCATCACCCCAACCACCTTCATTTACTCGGCTGTCTTCTACAACAACTAATTTACTTATGTTTTTGTCTTATTTCTTTTCCCTAAGTGCTCATGCACGAAACTACAAGTCCCAAGACTGTCATGCACGAGATTGTTGTCATTTTTCCTTTAAAACTCTGTTTTGTTTCATTTGGAAGACAATCATCATTTTTATCAAAAACTCATTTCTCTTTGGTGATTCATTTGTTCTTAGAACAACTTGATTGTGGAGGTGTGTGAACCCAAAACAATCAACAAGCTCTCAATCTGACTGGTGTGTCAAATCCAGAGTGAGAGAGTGAAGAATCTGAGGTCTTTTCCGCAACCCTCAGTGTTTCAATCGATCAATTCCTTTCAACCCATCTATCCATCAACCCTAATTCGTCCATCAAGCCAATATCCATCAAAAACCATCTTTCAATCTGTTACAGAGTAGATCCAACCAAAATCAGAGTGGAAATCCTTGGGAAAAAGTCATTAAGTGGTATCAGAGCAACCACTCTGTTGATCTACAAGTTCTGGGATATTTTTCAATCTCTAAACTATCAAAGTCTGAAACTTTCTGGGATTTCAAGTTCATTTCTTTGGGATTTCGAATTCATCTTTTATTCTGGGTATTTCTGTTCTTATCAGTCTCTTATCTGTCTATCTGTTTGCAAGTGAGCCAAATCTGATTGAGAAAGAAAATCCCCAGGAGAAATCGGGTTCAGTCTAGGAGAAATCAGACTGAGGTTTGGTAAAATCACTTGCTCATCCAAAATCTTGCAATCTGTCTATCTTTTCTTTTCTTTGGGGATTTGGGTTTCTGCATTTTTCACTTGATTGGGTTGTTTACAGAACCATTGAATCACTATCATCACCAAAAGCTTGAGAGATCAAAGGATATTGTGAGGAGAGAGTTCTGTTTATTGCTAAAGTTTGTTGATTTTGCAGGAAACCATGTCTGGAGAAAACAATGAACAAGAAGGAACACCAACACCTGCTGTCAATATTAATCCTTTTCAAATGCAGGCTCTAATTGCTGAGATCACCAAGCAAGTTCAAGATAATCTGATCAGAAGAGAAGAGGAAGCCAATGAATTATTTTATGGTTCTAGACAGCCTAGAAACAGAGCTGCAGAACGACAAGAAAGGAGAACCAGAAGGGAATCTAGTGAAGTTGAATCTGATGATGCTTATTCCTCTTCAGACAGAAGTGTAACCAAGTCCAGAAGAAACAACAACCAGCGTCCAAGAGTCAATGATAACTTGGGAAATATCAAGCTGAGAATCCCACCTTTTGCTGGAAAGAGTGATCCTGATGCATACTTGGAGTGGGAAAGAAAAATGGAACTAGTTTTTGATACTCAAACCTATTCTGAAGAGAAGAAAGTGAAGCTTGCTGCAACTGAGTTCAGTGGGTATGCTATCAACTGGTGGGAGCAGATCATCCACAAGAGAAGACAAACTGGAGTGCCGCCAGTTACTTCTTGGTATGAAATGAAAACTCTTATGAAAGCTAGATTTGTTCCATCTCATTATGGCAGAGATCTTCACCAGAAGCTCAGGAGACTGACTCAAGGAAACAAGAGTGTAGATGACTATTTCCAGGAAATGGAGACTCTCATGATCAAAGCCAACGTTAATGAAGATGAGGAATCCACAATGGCAAGGTTCCAGGGAGGTCTTAACAGAGATGTGCAGGATCGCCTAGAGATGCAAGACTTCAATAACATGGAAGAACTCCTTCATAAGGCAGTGCTTATTGAGCAGCAGAACAAGAGAAAGTCTTCTTACTCCAGGAACCAGTATGGGTCATCTTCTAAGCCAGCTTACAACAAAGAAGAAAAGAGTATCAGTAAGCCAAAAGAAGAAGTTAGGACATGGGAAAAGAGCAGAGATGACAAAGGAAAAGCACCAGCTACCAGAACCAGAGATGTGAAGTGTTTCAAGTGTCATGGCATTGGACACTATGCTAATGAGTGTTCAAACAAAAGAGCTATGATTCTGCTAGAAGGTGGAGGTTATGAAACCGAAGAAGAAGCTCTAGAAACCAACACTGATGAAGAAGAAGTTGATTATCCAGTCAAGGGAGAGCTACTGGTTACTAGGAGAACTTTGAGTGTGAAGCAAAAGGAAGAAGAGCAGAACCAGCGTGAGAACCTGTTCCATACTAGATGTCAGATTCAAGACAAGGTTTGCAGCTTGATTATTGATGGAGGAAGTTGCACTAATGTGGCGAGTTCATCCCTGGTTGAGAAGCTTAATCTGAAGGTTCAGAAACATCCAAAGCCTTACACTCTGCAGTGGCTTAGTGAAGATGGAGATTTGAAGGTACAGAAACAAGTGAAGGTTCCTATCACCATTGGAAGATATGCAGATGAGATACTGTGTGATGTTCTTCCTATGGATGCCGGACATATTCTCTTAGGAAGACCATGGCAGTATGATCACAAGGTGATGCATGATGGATTCACAAATCGCTACTCCTTTGAACACCAAGGCAAGAAGATCACCTTAGTCCCACTGTCACCTCATGAAGTTCACCTTGACCAAGTGCAACTGAAAAACAAAAGAGAGGCTGACAAGGAACAAAAGGTAAGAAACACCAATTTATTTGTCAAGAATGTTGAGGTTAAGAGAAACATGTATGCTCAGCAGGCTATGATCTTGTTTGTTTACAAGAGAACACTAACCTCATCTTCTAACAATGCACCGGCTATTCCGAGTGAGTTTGATTTTATTTTGCAGGAGTATAGTGATGTTTTTGCAGAGGAGAATGAACAAGGTCTGCCTCCAATCCGTGGCATAGAACATCAGATTGACTTTGTTCCAGGAGCTTCATTGCCAAACAGACCAGCCTATCGTTCCAACCCTGTAGAGACTTTGGAGCTTCAAAGACAAGTTACTGAGCTTATGGAAAAAGGTCACATCCGAGAGAGCCTCAGTCCTTGTGCTGTTCCTGTGCTGCTTGTTCCAAAGAAAGATGGAACTTGGAGAATGTGTGTAGACTGTCGAGCCATCAACAACATCACGGTAAAGTACAGACATCCCATTCCTCGTCTTGATGATATGCTAGATGAACTTCATGGTTCCTGTTATTTTTCTAAAATTGATTTGAAAAGTGGGTATCATCAGATAAGAATGAAAGAGGGGGATGAATGGAAAACTGCTTTTAAAACAAAACATGGCTTGTATGAATGGCTTGTGATGCCATTTGGTTTAACAAACGCCCCTAGCACTTTTATGAGACTGATGAATCATGTCTTGCGGTCTTACATAGGGTTGTTTGTTGTGGTTTACTTTGATGACATTCTAATTTACAGTAAAACCTTGTCTGATCATGTTGAACATTTGAGAAAGGTTTTAGATGTCCTGAGAAAAGAGGTCTTGTTTGCTAACTTTAAAAAGTGCTCTTTTGGTACAGATAACCTTGTCTTTTTAGGTTTTGTTGTGACTTCTCAGGGAATACAGGTGGATGAAGAGAAAGTGAAAGCCATAAGAGACTGGCCAACTCCTAAAAACGTGGGAGAAGTGAGAAGCTTTCATGGTCTTGCTGGATTCTATAGGAGATTTGTGAAGAACTTTAGCACCATTGCTGCACCTCTCACTGAAGTGATCAAGAAAACCGTGGGATTCACTTGGGGTCCAGCTCAAGAAGATGCTTTCAAACTGCTAAAAGGGAAGTTGACTAATGCACCACTTCTTATGCTTCCTGATTTCGGAAAAACTTTTGAAATAGAGTGTGATGCTTCTGGTGTAGGTATTGGAGCTGTTTTGATGCAGGAGAAGAAACCCATTGCTTATTTCAGTGAGAAGCTTGGAGGTGCCACTCTGAACTATCCAACCTATGACAAAGAACTCTATGCCCTAATCCGTGCTCTCCAGACTTGGCAACATTATCTCTGGCCCAAGGAGTTTGTCATTCATACTGATCATGAATCCTTGAAACATCTGAAGGGTCAACAAAAGCTCAACAAAAGACATGCCAAATGGGTGGAGTTTTTGGAAACATTTCCTTATGTCATTCAGTACAAACAAGGTAAGGAGAATGTGGTTGCTGATGCCCTTTCTCGAAGGTACACTCTTCTCTCTACTTTGGAAACTCAACTCCTCGGTTTTGAACAGATTAAGTCATACTATGCAACTGATCCTGACTTCAAAGAAGTTTATTCTAAGTGTGATAATGTTGCTGTAGAAAAACATTTCAAGAATGATGGTTTTCTGTTTTATGAGTCAAGATTGTGTGTTCCTAACTGTTCTTTGAGAGATCTCTTTGTCAGGGAAGCCCATGGAGGAGGATTGATGGGTCATTTTGGCGTTGATAAAACCCTGAAGAGTTTGCAGCATCACTTCTACTGGCCAAGAATGAGAAAGGATGTGGAAAAGCTGTGCAATCAGTGTGCTACTTGCAAGCAAGCCAAAGCAACAAACCAAACCAAAGGTATGTATATGCCTCTGCCTATTCCATCAGAACCCTGGGTAGATATCTCAATGGATTTTGTTCTTGGACTGCCTAGAACTAGGAAAGGAAGAGATTCTATCTTTGTTGTGGTAGATAGATTTTCTAAAATGGCTCATTTCATTCCCTGCCACAAAACTGATGATGCTTCTTTGATTGCTGACTTGTTCTTTAAAGAAGTAGTTCGTTTACATGGAATGCCTAGATCAATTGTGTCTGATAGGGATACTAAGTTCTTGAGTCATTTCTGGAAAACTTTGTGGGCAAAACTTGGAACCAAACTGATGTTTTCTACTACTTGCCATCCTCAGACTGATGGACAAACTGAAGTAGTTAATAGATCTCTGTCTACTCTCTTGCGAGCAATCATTAAAAAGAATCTTAAGACTTGGGAAGATTGTTTGCCTCATGTTGAATTTGCATACAACCATTCTGTTCATAGGGCTACTAAATTTTCTCCATTTCAGATTGTTTATGGATTTAGTCCTTTGACTCCTCTGGATATGTTGTCTTTGCCTTTGAAAGAACAAGCTAACCTTGATGGCAAACAGAAGGCCGAGTTTGTTGTGTCTTTGCATAAACAGGTTAAGGAGAATATTGAAGCTATGACAAAGCAGTATGAGAAGTGATGTGATCATGGAAAGCACCAAAGAATGGAAGCTTGAACATGAACCTGAAGAGCTTGAGGATGCAACCTTTAAGAGTGCATTTGTTGTGATCATGGACCGGATCACTAAGGAGAACAAGGAGGAGAGTCTAGATGAGCCACATGAAGCCACAATGCATCAACCACGTGATGAGGATGCTCTAGCCATTCCTGAAGGTCCCATGACTCGTTCCAGAGTCAAGAAGCTCAAAGAGAAGGTTGTTGGATTACTCACTTCACATCCACAACAACAAAGTCTTGGACAAGGTCTGATCCGAGATGTCTTGATCACCATTCAAGCCATCTCTACATCAAGCTGAGTTAGTGTCTAGGCAAGACATGGGGTGTGTGCTCTTTTCCTTGCTTTTGGTTTTGTCCCACGAGGTTTTCCAGGAGGAAGGTTTTTAACGAGGCCACAACTTGTCTACACATCACCTAAGTGCTATTCTCGGTCCAAAACTAATAGAAGTTGCATTTTATTTCATTTTAAACTTATAGACTATAGTTTTAGTTCTTTCCTTTTTTGATTCATTGTCGAAACCCTAGAGAGTGTGTTCTCTGGTTTCTTATTTAAAGGGTTCTCTACACCCTTTTGTACCCATCAAACCTTTTCAATACAAGTATCATTCATCTTATACGGCTCTCTCTCTCTAAAAGAAGTGTGCCGAGTTCTGGTGTGTCATATCCAGAGACTTAAGGGTGTTTAGTTTGGTGTGTCATATCCAAATCATTCATCTAGGAGTATCAAGAGATCATTCATCCCTCTTGTGTCACCATTCAATCCACACGCCTTGAAGAACTTGAGTCTCTGATTCGTTCTTGCAAGGATCTATCCATTCCCATCAACCAAAGAGCATCCTAGGGACGCATCAGGTGGTATCAGAGCAACTTTGGTTGGGAAGTACTCGCTATCCTCTTTGCTTTTGTTCTTCTTTGTTTTCTTGTTTCTTGTTTGATTGTTTCAATCCGTGTTTCATCTTTATCTTTTTAAGCAGTAGAACTCATCTAAACTAGGGCTGCTCGTGACTGCATAAGAGTTTAGACAAGAATTATAGGACTTTCCTTATTTGGTTTCATGCGAAAACCCTAGAGAGATAAAAACCCTAGCCGCATGTACCTTGTTGTCGATCACTTTGTGCATTAGTTTAGCTTGTCTATCACCTTGAACACGAGCATATTGAGGCCATTAGGGTGCTAGAAACCCTTAGGAGTGATTAGGAAAAAGCTTAGAAGTGTTTCCTTTTTGCTTGAATCTTTTTCCTTTTTCTAGCCGATTTCCTTTTCACTTTTGTCTTGCATTGTAAGCTTGTTTGCTTTTCCTTTTTGCTTGTTTTCTTTTCCTTTTTGCTTGTTTTCTTTTTCCTTTTTGCTTGTCTTGTTCCCTAGAACCCTTTTACTGGTTGTCGTGATTGTCTTTGAGCAGGAAGCATGGAAGCCAATGTTGGAAAAGCTAAGAACAGCTAAGAACATGAACTCACTCTTCAAAAATGGAAGAGACAATCAACTTGTGATTGAATCCTCTCAGCAAAATAATCTACACAACCATCTGAATCTAGAGAGATTAAGTGGCTGTGAGATTGATAAAATAACTAGAATTAAACTAACAACAGATTAAACTCTAGTATGAATCTATCCTTGTGGAGTATCACAACACTGATGGTTTGTGTACTTAAGCTACAAGGAATTAGAATCAGTAAGCTAGAGATGAACAGAACATAAAGAAGAGTTTAAAGGTGACTTAGAGTGAATGGGCAAGCAATGATCTGCCCTTAGGCAGACCCAAAACATGTATACCTTAACTCCCTACATTGTGACTAATTTAAAGAACACTTAGTAGGGTAGATGAGTGATACACGAAATTTATAAAGCTTGTCTCTTATTTCTTGTGTGTTAACATTACAATGGTGCTGCCTCTTTATTTATAGAGGAGTGCCTTAGGGTTTACAGCAGCAGCAACAAGACAAAGGCTGAATAAACAATTCATAACTAGGAAATGAATAAACTAAGCATGAGGAAGAAGCCAAGAGAGTTTCTGCAGCAAGGAAGAGATAGTGACAGCTCCCAACAGCTCTCTTTCTCTTAAGAGAACATGTGACTTTTATCTTATTTAAATCCCCACTTCTCTAGCCTCTGTCTCCAGCAGTCACATGTATTATTTGAATTTAAATCTGCCTCTGAATTTGGCTGGACGAAATTGAACTTGCCTTGCCTTCCAAGACACTCTAGCTCAAGCTTGGTTGCTTGGAGGTCAAGACTGTACAGAAAAACTCCAACTTCAAGTATCTGAACTCTTCTCTTCTCTTCTTCTTCAGTTTGGTGTGGAGATGCTTGGCCTTTACTTCCTTTGTTTGGCCTTCACATCTCCTTGTCTTGCTTCACTCTAATACCCTCCCTCAAGGTTGGGCTGCGGAAGCCACTGGTTCCAAAGGCCAAGCTTGCAACACGCAAATGACTACCTCATTAAAAACCTCACCTTGTAAAACCACTTGGGATAAAACCATGATGAGGACAAAAAGAGTATAGCCTTCACGGTGCATTGGATAGCTATGACCTTAGCTTTATTTGAATTGAGCTTGAAGCTTCTCTAATCTGAACTGCTGCTTGGAATTGTCTTTAAAACCGCCAAAAGTGACTCATGGCTTGAACCATGATCTGAACAGATTGCTGAGGGTGTTAGCGCCATGATTTGAACTTGTGCAACACCTCTTTCTTCTTGATGCTTCACATGAAGCTTACTGACCCTTAACTAACATCTTGCTGGTGAGCTGATTCATCACTTTCCTACAGTATCTTCTCCTCAAGATCTTCTTGTCTTGGGTCCATGAATCTGAGGCCATTGGTTCTAACCCCCAAAGCTTGCTTCTGATGCTGCTCTAGATCAACCAAACTTGCATTGTCTTCTTGAGACAACCAAGTACAAACACCAATCACCATTCTTAGACTTAGAACCTGTTGAGTATGGACAGATTCAAAGCAAAAAAATTAGTGAATGATGGAGAGAATAAAGTAACCAGAGAGTATAAGTAACCATAGAATTAGAGAATAAGTAACAAGAGTATGAGAGAATAATGGAGAGTAAGAGTATGGAGGAGAATGAGAGTTTTGCGGAAGCAGATTGCAGTCCATGGCCTTCAAGCTTCATGGCTGATCACAATGCTGGCGAGGCATGAACATCCCACCAGTTAACACATTTTTAAATCATTTTCGAAATCAGATTACTCAAGAATCTGTTCAAAAACATTTTCAGATTTTTAAATCCTTTCAAAGAGCTTTTCTTTAAATCTGAAATTCAAATGCTCTTACAAATCAATTTTCTTCAAATCACCATCAGTCTATCTCCCTCCCTCAAGCATTGTTTCATTAGACTTAAAGTCTTTTACTAAGTTTTGTAAATTGAGAGACAAAGGGGATAAAGGACTGATAATGTTTGAGACAAAACCAGCAAGAACTTCATCTTTTAAAACTGTTTTTAAATCACAAAACAGATGAAGTCTTTTGTTTCATTTCCCTCCCTTAGCCTTTGATTAGGTTCCCAACACAAGATCAGGACCACAGCTTACACATAGGAGAGAAGAAATAAAAAAACGAACTCCATCTTGTCCTCTTTGGAGAAATCATTAGACAAGGATGAAGGAGACAAAACATTTTTGAAATCTATTTTTTTCAAGAGTTTTTTTTTTAGACACAAGTTTAATCTTTTCTCCCTCCCTCAAGCTGGTGTGAACAGATTTTAATCTTTCATCCAGAAGCTTAAACAATGAGGAGATCCAGGGGAGAGTCATTGATTAAAAAAAAACTTTTAAAGACTTGCATCTTGACTCAACCCTCAGATTTTAAAACCATACTTCATCTAAACTCTCTACTTTCCAAGTTTTGAATCCTAGCCACACAGCTCCTCAAAACGAATTTTAAAGTGAGAGAGAGAGAGTATTAGAATGAAGACAAATGAAATAAAAGAAGTGAGTTCAGCCCAAGAGAGCAACTAGGCTCTGATACCATGTTGGAAAAGCTAAGAACAGCTAAGAACATGAACTCACTCTTCAAAAATGGAAGAGACAATCAACTTGTGATTGAATCCTCTCAGCAAAATAATCTACACAACCATTTGAATCTAGAGAGATTAAGTGGCTGTGAGATTGATAAAATAACTAGAATTAAACTAACAACAGATTAAACTCTAGTATGAATCTATCCTTGTGGAGTATCACAACACTGATGGTTTGTGTACTTAAGCTACAAGGAATTAGAATCAGTAAGCTAGAGATGAACAGAACATAAAGAAGAGTTTAAAGGTGACTTAGAGTGAATGGGCAAGCAATGATCTGCCCTTAGGCAGACCCAAAACATGTATACCTTAACTCCCTACATTGTGACTAATTTAAAGAACACTTAGTAGGGTAGATGAGTGATACACGAAATTTATAAAGCTTGTCTCTTATTTCTTGTGTGTTAACATTACAATGGTGCTGCCTCTTTATTTATAGAGGAGTGCCTTAGGGTTTACAGCAGCAGCAACAAGACAAAGGCTGAATAAACAATTCATAACTAGGAAATGAATAAACTAAGCATGAGGAAGAAGCCAAGAGAGTTTCTGCAGCAAGGAAGAGATAGTGACAGCTCCCAACAGCTCTCTTTCTCTTAAGAGAACATGTGACTTTTATCTTATTTAAATCCCCACTTCTCTAGCCTCTGTCTCCAGCAGTCACATGTATTATTTGAATTTAAATCTGCCTCTGAATTTGGCTGGACGAAATTGAACTTGCCTTGCCTTCCAAGACACTCTAGCTCAAGCTTGGTTGCTTGGAGGTCAAGACTGTACAGAAAAACTCCAACTTCAAGTATCTGAACTCTTCTCTTCTCTTCTTCTTCAGTTTGGTGTGGAGATGCTTGGCCTTTACTTCCTTTGTTTGGCCTTCACATCTCCTTGTCTTGCTTCACTCTAATACCCTCCCTCAAGGTTGGGCTGCGGAAGCCACTGGTTCCAAAGGCCAAGCTTGCAACACGCAAATGACTACCTCATTAAAAACCTCACCTTGTAAAACCACTTGGGATAAAACCATGATGAGGACAAAAAGAGTATAGCCTTCACGGTGCATTGGATAGCTATGACCTTAGCTTTATTTGAATTGAGCTTGAAGCTTCTCTAATCTGAACTGCTGCTTGGAATTGTCTTTAAAACCGCCAAAAGTGACTCATGGCTTGAACCATGATCTGAACAGATTGCTGAGGGTGTTAGCGCCATGATTTGAACTTGTGCAACACCTCTTTCTTCTTGATGCTTCACATGAAGCTTACTGACCCTTAACTAACATCTTGCTGGTGAGCTGATTCATCACTTTCCTACAGTATCTTCTCCTCAAGATCTTCTTGTCTTGGGTCCATGAATCTGAGGCCATTGGTTCTAACCCCCAAAGCTTGCTTCTGATGCTGCTCTAGATCAACCAAACTTGCATTGTCTTCTTGAGACAACCAAGTACAAACACCAATCACCATTCTTAGACTTAGAACCTGTTGAGTATGGACAGATTCAAAGCAAAAAAATTAGTGAATGATGGAGAGAATAAAGTAACCAGAGAGTATAAGTAACCATAGAATTAGAGAATAAGTAACAAGAGTATGAGAGAATAATGGAGAGTAAGAGTATGGAGGAGAATGAGAGTTTTGCGGAAGCAGATTGCAGTCCATGGCCTTCAAGCTTCATGGCTGATCACAATGCTGGCGAGGCATGAACATCCCACCAGTTAACACATTTTTAAATCATTTTCGAAATCAGATTACTCAAGAATCTGTTCAAAAACATTTTCAGATTTTTAAATCCTTTCAAAGAGCTTTTCTTTAAATCTGAAATTCAAATGCTCTTACAAATCAATTTTCTTCAAATCACCATCAGTCTATCTCCCTCCCTCAAGCATTGTTTTCATTAGACTTAAAGTCTTTTACTAAGTTTTGTAAATTGAGAGACAAAGGGGATAAAGGACTGATAATGTTTGAGACAAAACCAGCAAGAACTTCATCTTTTAAAACTGTTTTTAAATCACAAAACAGATGAAGTCTTTTGTTTCATTTCCCTCCCTTAGCCTTTGATTAGGTTCCCAACACAAGATCAGGACCACAGCTTACACATAGGAGAGAAGAAATAAAAAAACGAACTCCATCTTGTCCTCTTTGGAGAAATCATTAGACAAGGATGAAGGAGACAAAACATTTTTGAAATCTATTTTTTTCAAGAGTTTTTTTTTAGACACAAGTTTAATCTTTTCTCCCTCCCTCAAGCTGGTGTGAACAGATTTTAATCTTTCATCCAGAAGCTTAAACAATGAGGAGATCCAGGGGAGAGTCATTGATTAAAAAAAAACTTTTAAAGACTTGCATCTTGACTCAACCCTCAGATTTTGAAACCATACTTCATCTAAACTCTCTATTGTCCAAGTTTTGAATCCTAGCCACACAGCTCCTCAAAACGAATTTTAAAGTGAGAGAGAGAGAGTATTAGAATGAAGACAAATGAAATAAAAGAAGTGAGTTCAGCCCAAGAGAGCAACTAGGCTCTGATACCATGTTGGAAAAGCTAAGAACAGCTAAGAACATGAACTCACTCTTCAAAAATGGAAGAGACAATCAACTTGTGATTGAATCCTCTCAGCAAAATAATCTACACAACCATTTGAATCTAGAGAGATTAAGTGGCTGTGAGATTGATAAAATAACTAGAATTAAACTAACAACAGATTAAACTCTAGTATGAATCTATCCTTGTGGAGTATCACAACACTGATGGTTTGTGTACTTAAGCTACAAGGAATTAGAATCAGTAAGCTAGAGATGAACAGAACATAAAGAAGAGTTTAAAGGTGACTTAGAGTGAATGGGCAAGCAATGATCTGCCCTTAGGCAGACCCAAAACATGTATACCTTAACTCCCTACATTGTGACTAATTTAAAGAACACTTAGTAGGGTAGATGAGTGATACACGAAATTTATAAAGCTTGTCTCTTATTTCTTGTGTGTTAACATTACAATGGTGCTGCCTCTTTATTTATAGAGGAGTGCCTTAGGGTTTACAGCAGCAGCAACAAGACAAAGGCTGAATAAACAATTCATAACTAGGAAATGAATAAACTAAGCATGAGGAAGAAGCCAAGAGAGTTTCTGCAGCAAGGAAGAGATAGTGACAGCTCCCAACAGCTCTCTTTCTCTTAAGAGAACATGTGACTTTTATCTTATTTAAATCCCCACTTCTCTAGCCTCTGTCTCCAGCAGTCACATGTATTATTTGAATTTAAATCTGCCTCTGAATTTGGCTGGACGAAATTGAACTTGCCTTGCCTTCCAAGACACTCTAGCTCAAGCTTGGTTGCTTGGAGGTCAAGACTGTACAGAAAAACTCCAACTTCAAGTATCTGAACTCTTCTCTTCTCTTCTTCTTCAGTTTGGTGTGGAGATGCTTGGCCTTTACTTCCTTTGTTTGGCCTTCACATCTCCTTGTCTTGCTTCACTCTAATACCCTCCCTCAAGGTTGGGCTGCGGAAGCCACTGGTTCCAAAGGCCAAGCTTGCAACACGCAAATGACTACCTCATTAAAAACCTCACCTTGTAAAACCACTTGGGATAAAACCATGATGAGGACAAAAAGAGTATAGCCTTCACGGTGCATTGGATAGCTATGACCTTAGCTTTATTTGAATTGAGCTTGAAGCTTCTCTAATCTGAACTGCTGCTTGGAATTGTCTTTAAAACCGCCAAAAGTGACTCATGGCTTGAACCATGATCTGAACAGATTGCTGAGGGTGTTAGCGCCATGATTTGAACTTGTGCAACACCTCTTTCTTCTTGATGCTTCACATGAAGCTTACTGACCCTTAACTAACATCTTGCTGGTGAGCTGATTCATCACTTTCCTACAGTATCTTCTCCTCAAGATCTTCTTGTCTTGGGTCCATGAATCTGAGGCCATTGGTTCTAACCCCCAAAGCTTGCTTCTGATGCTGCTCTAGATCAACCAAACTTGCATTGTCTTCTTGAGACAACCAAGTACAAACACCAATCACCATTCTTAGACTTAGAACCTGTTGAGTATGGACAGATTCAAAGCAAAAAAATTAGTGAATGATGGAGAGAATAAAGTAACCAGAGAGTATAAGTAACCATAGAATTAGAGAATAAGTAACAAGAGTATGAGAGAATAATGGAGAGTAAGAGTATGGAGGAGAATGAGAGTTTTGCGGAAGCAGATTGCAGTCCATGGCCTTCAAGCTTCATGGCTGATCACAATGCTGGCGAGGCATGAACATCCCACCAGTTAACACATTTTTAAATCATTTTCGAAATCAGATTACTCAAGAATCTGTTCAAAAACATTTTCAGATTTTTAAATCCTTTCAAAGAGCTTTTCTTTAAATCTGAAATTCAAATGCTCTTACAAATCAATTTTCTTCAAATCACCATCAGTCTATCTCCCTCCCTCAAGCATTGTTTTCATTAGACTTAAAGTCTTTTACTAAGTTTTGTAAATTGAGAGACAAAGGGGATAAAGAACTGATAATGTTTGAGACAAAACCAGCAAGAACTTCATCTTTTAAAACTGTTTTTAAATCACAAAACAGATGAAGTCTTTTGTTTCATTTCCCTCCCTTAGCCTTTGATTAGGTTCCCAACACAAGATCAGGACCACAGCTTACACATAGGAGAGAAGAAATAAAAAACGAACTCCATCTTGTCCTCTTTGGAGAAATCATTAGACAAGGATGAAGGAGACAAAACATTTTTGAAATCTATTTTTTTCAAGAGTTTTTTTTTAGACACAAGTTTAATCTTTTCTCCCTCCCTCAAGCTGGTGTGAACAGATTTTAATCTTTCATCCAGAAGCTTAAACAATGAGGAGATCCAGGGGAGAGTCATTGATTAAAAAAAAACTTTTAAAGACTTGCATCTTGACTCAACCCTCAGATTTTGAAACCATACTTCATCTAAACTCTCTATTGTCCAAGTTTTGAATCCTAGCCACACAGCTCCTCAAAACGAATTTTAAAGTGAGAGAGAGAGAGTATTAGAATGAAGACAAATGAAATAAAAGAAGTGAGTTCAGCCCAAGAGAGCAACTAGGCTCTGATACCATGTTGGAAAAGCTAAGAACAGCTAAGAACATGAACTCACTCTTCAAAAATGGAAGAGACAATCAACTTGTGATTGAATCCTCTCAGCAAAATAATCTACACAACCATTTGAATCTAGAGAGATTAAGTGGCTGTGAGATTGATAAAATAACTAGAATTAAACTAACAACAGATTAAACTCTAGTATGAATCTATCCTTGTGGAGTATCACAACACTGATGGTTTGTGTACTTAAGCTACAAGGAATTAGAATCAGTAAGCTAGAGATGAACAGAACATAAAGAAGAGTTTAAAGGTGACTTAGAGTGAATGGGCAAGCAATGATCTGCCCTTAGGCAGACCCAAAACATGTATACCTTAACTCCCTACATTGTGACTAATTTAAAGAACACTTAGTAGGGTAGATGAGTGATACACGAAATTTATAAAGCTTGTCTCTTATTTCTTGTGTGTTAACATTACAATGGTGCTGCCTCTTTATTTATAGAGGAGTGCCTTAGGGTTTACAGCAGCAGCAACAAGACAAAGGCTGAATAAACAATTCATAACTAGGAAATGAATAAACTAAGCATGAGGAAGAAGCCAAGAGAGTTTCTGCAGCAAGGAAGAGATAGTGACAGCTCCCAACAGCTCTCTTTCTCTTAAGAGAACATGTGACTTTTATCTTATTTAAATCCCCACTTCTCTAGCCTCTGTCTCCAGCAGTCACATGTATTATTTGAATTTAAATCTGCCTCTGAATTTGGCTGGACGAAATTGAACTTGCCTTGCCTTCCAAGACACTCTAGCTCAAGCTTGGTTGCTTGGAGGTCAAGACTGTACAGAAAAACTCCAACTTCAAGTATCTGAACTCTTCTCTTCTCTTCTTCTTCAGTTTGGTGTGGAGATGCTTGGCCTTTACTTCCTTTGTTTGGCCTTCACATCTCCTTGTCTTGCTTCACTCTAATACCCTCCCTCAAGGTTGGGCTGCGGAAGCCACTGGTTCCAAAGGCCAAGCTTGCAACACGCAAATGACTACCTCATTAAAAACCTCACCTTGTAAAACCACTTGGGATAAAACCATGATGAGGACAAAAAGAGTATAGCCTTCACGGTGCATTGGATAGCTATGACCTTAGCTTTATTTGAATTGAGCTTGAAGCTTCTCTAATCTGAACTGCTGCTTGGAATTGTCTTTAAAACCGCCAAAAGTGACTCATGGCTTGAACCATGATCTGAACAGATTGCTGAGGGTGTTAGCGCCATGATTTGAACTTGTGCAACACCTCTTTCTTCTTGATGCTTCACATGAAGCTTACTGACCCTTAACTAACATCTTGCTGGTGAGCTGATTCATCACTTTCCTACAGTATCTTCTCCTCAAGATCTTCTTGTCTTGGGTCCATGAATCTGAGGCCATTGGTTCTAACCCCCAAAGCTTGCTTCTGATGCTGCTCTAGATCAACCAAACTTGCATTGTCTTCTTGAGACAACCAAGTACAAACACCAATCACCATTCTTAGACTTAGAACCTGTTGAGTATGGACAGATTCAAAGCAAAAAAATTAGTGAATGATGGAGAGAATAAAGTAACCAGAGAGTATAAGTAACCATAGAATTAGAGAATAAGTAACAAGAGTATGAGAGAATAATGGAGAGTAAGAGTATGGAGGAGAATGAGAGTTTTGCGGAAGCAGATTGCAGTCCATGGCCTTCAAGCTTCATGGCTGATCACAATGCTGGCGAGGCATGAACATCCCACCAGTTAACACATTTTTAAATCATTTTCGAAATCAGATTACTCAAGAATCTGTTCAAAAACATTTTCAGATTTTTAAATCCTTTCAAAGAGCTTTTCTTTAAATCTGAAATTCAAATGCTCTTACAAATCAATTTTCTTCAAATCACCATCAGTCTATCTCCCTCCCTCAAGCATTGTTTTCATTAGACTTAAAGTCTTTTACTAAGTTTTGTAAATTGAGAGACAAAGGGGATAAAGGACTGATAATGTTTGAGACAAAACCAGCAAGAACTTCATCTTTTAAAACTGTTTTTAAATCACAAAACAGATGAAGTCTTTTGTTTCATTTCCCTCCCTTAGCCTTTGATTAGGTTCCCAACACAAGATCAGGACCACAGCTTACACATAGGAGAGAAGAAATAAAAAAACGAACTCCATCTTGTCCTCTTTGGAGAAATCATTAGACAAGGATGAAGGAGACAAAACATTTTTGAAATCTATTTTTTTCAAGAGTTTTTTTTTAGACACAAGTTTAATCTTTTCTCCCTCCCTCAAGCTGGTGTGAACAGATTTTAATCTTTCATCCAGAAGCTTAAACAATGAGGAGATCCAGGGGAGAGTCATTGATTAAAAAAAAACTTTTAAAGACTTGCATCTTGACTCAACCCTCAGATTTTGAAACCATACTTCATCTAAACTCTCTATTGTCCAAGTTTTGAATCCTAGCCACACAGCTCCTCAAAACGAATTTTAAAGTGAGAGAGAGAGAGTATTAGAATGAAGACAAATGAAATAAAAGAAGTGAGTTCAGCCCAAGAGAGCAACTAGGCTCTGATACCATGTTGGAAAAGCTAAGAACAGCTAAGAACATGAACTCACTCTTCAAAAATGGAAGAGACAATCAACTTGTGATTGAATCCTCTCAGCAAAATAATCTACACAACCATTTGAATCTAGAGAGATTAAGTGGCTGTGAGATTGATAAAATAACTAGAATTAAACTAACAACAGATTAAACTCTAGTATGAATCTATCCTTGTGGAGTATCACAACACTGATGGTTTGTGTACTTAAGCTACAAGGAATTAGAATCAGTAAGCTAGAGATGAACAGAACATAAAGAAGAGTTTAAAGGTGACTTAGAGTGAATGGGCAAGCAATGATCTGCCCTTAGGCAGACCCAAAACATGTATACCTTAACTCCCTACATTGTGACTAATTTAAAGAACACTTAGTAGGGTAGATGAGTGATACACGAAATTTATAAAGCTTGTCTCTTATTTCTTGTGTGTTAACATTACAATGGTGCTGCCTCTTTATTTATAGAGGAGTGCCTTAGGGTTTACAGCAGCAGCAACAAGACAAAGGCTGAATAAACAATTCATAACTAGGAAATGAATAAACTAAGCATGAGGAAGAAGCCAAGAGAGTTTCTGCAGCAAGGAAGAGATAGTGACAGCTCCCAACAGCTCTCTTTCTCTTAAGAGAACATGTGACTTTTATCTTATTTAAATCCCCACTTCTCTAGCCTCTGTCTCCAGCAGTCACATGTATTATTTGAATTTAAATCTGCCTCTGAATTTGGCTGGACGAAATTGAACTTGCCTTGCCTTCCAAGACACTCTAGCTCAAGCTTGGTTGCTTGGAGGTCAAGACTGTACAGAAAAACTCCAACTTCAAGTATCTGAACTCTTCTCTTCTCTTCTTCTTCAGTTTGGTGTGGAGATGCTTGGCCTTTACTTCCTTTGTTTGGCCTTCACATCTCCTTGTCTTGCTTCACTCTAATATGTGACTTTTATCTTATTTAAATCCCCACTTCTCTAGCCTTTGTCTCCAGCAGTCACATGTATTATTTGAATTTAAATCTGCCTCTGAAGTTAGCTGGACGAAATTGAACTTGCCTTGCCTTCCAAGACACTCTAGCTCAAGCTTGGTTGCTTGGAGGTCAAGACTGTACAGAAAAACTCCAACTTCAAGTATCTGAACTCTTCTCTTCTCTTCTTCTTCAGTTTGGTGTGGAGATGCTTGGCCTTTACTTCCTTTGTTTGGCCTTCACATCTCCTTGTCTTGCTTCACTCTAATAGTGGCCTCGTTAAAAACCTTCCTCCTGGAAAACCTCGTGGGACAAAACCAAAAGCAAGGAAAAGAGCACGCACCCCATGTCTTGCCTAGACACTAACTCAGTTTGGTGTAGAGATGGCTTGAATGGTGATCAAGACATCTCGGATCAAACCTTGTCCAAGACCTTCTTGTTGTGGATGTGAAGTGAGTAATCCAACAACATTCTCCTTAAGCTTCTTGACTCTGGAACGAGTCATGGGACCTTCAGGAATGGCTAGAGCATCATCACCAAGTTGTTGGTGCAATGCGGCTTCGTGTGGCTCATCTAGACTCTCCTTGTTCTCCTTAGTGATCCGGTCCATGATCACATCATATGCACTCTTAAATGTTGCATCCTCAGCTACAAGCCCTTCAGGTTCATGCTTCCATTCTTTGGTGCTTCTCATGATCACATCATACACTTGATGCGCCCCTAGGATGCTCTTTGGTTGATGGGAATGGATAGATCCTTGCAAGAACGAATCAAAGACTCAAGTTCTTCAAGGCGTGTGGATTGAATGGTGACACAAGAGGGATGAATGATCTCTTGATACTCCTAGATGAATGATTTGGATATGACACACCAAACTAAACACCCTTAAGTCTCTGGATATGACACACCAGAACTCGGCACACTTCTTTTAGAGAGAGAGAGCCGTATAAGATGAATGATACTTGTATTGAAAAGGTTTGATGGGTACAAAAGGGTGTAGAGAACCCTTTAAATAAGAAACCAGAGAACACACTCTCTAGGGTTTCGACAATGAATCAAAAAAGGAAAGAACTAAAACTATAGTCTATAAGTTTAAAATGAAATAAAATGTAACTTCTATTAGTTTTGGACCGAGAATAGCACTTAGGTGATGTGTAGACAAGTTGTGGCCTCGTTAAAAACCTTCCTCCTGGAAAACCTCGTGGGACAAAACCAAAAGCAAGGAAAAGAGCACGCACCCCATGTCTTGCCTAGACACTAACTCAGTTTGGTGTAGAGATGGCTTGAATGGTGATCAAGACATCTCGGATCAAACCTTGTCCAAGACCTTCTTGTTGTGGATGTGAAATGAGTAATCCAACAACATTCTCCTTAAGCTTCTTGACTCTGGAACGAGTCATGGGACCTTCAGGAATGGCTAGAGCATCATCACCAAGTTGTTGGTGCAATGCGGCTTCGTGTGGCTCATCTAGACTCTCCTTGTTCTCCTTAGTGATCCGGTCCATGATCACATCATATGCACTCTTAAATGTTGCATCCTCAGCTACAAGCCCTTCAGGTTCATGCTTCCATTCTTTGGTGCTTCCCATGATCACATCATACACTTGATGCGCCCCTAGGATGCTCTTTGGTTGATGGGAATGGATAGATCCTTGCAAGAACGAATCAAAGACTCAAGTTCTTCAAGGCGTGTGGATTGAATGGTGACACAAGAGGGATGAATGATCTCTTGATACTCCTAGATGAATGATTTGGATATGACACACCAAACTAAACACCCTTAAGTCTCTGGATATGACACACCAGAACTCGGCACACTTCTTTTAGAGAGAGAGAGCCGTATAAGATGAATGATACTTGTATTGAAAAGGTTGGATGGGTACAAAAGGGTGTAGAGAACCCTTTAAATAAGAAACCAGAGAACACACTCTCTAGGGTTTCGACAATGAATCAAAAAAGGAAAGAACTAAAACTATAGTCTATAAGTTTAAAATGAAATAAAATGCAACTTCTATTAGTTTTGGACCGAGAATAGCACTTAGGTGATGTGTAGACAAGTTGTGGCCTCGTTAAAAACCTTCCTCCTGGAAAACCTCGTGGGACAAAACCAAAAGCAAGGAAAAGAGCACGCACCCCATGTCTTGCCTAGACACTAACTCAGTTTGGTGTAGAGATGGCTTGAATGGTGATCAAGACATCTCGGATCAAACCTTGTCCAAGACCTTCTTGTTGTGGATGTGAAGTGAGTAATCCAACAACATTCTCCTTAAGCTTCTTGACTCTGGAACGAGTCATGGGACCTTCAGGAATGGCTAGAGCATCATCACCAAGTTGTTGGTGCAATGCGGCTTCGTGTGGCTCATCTAGACTCTCCTTGTTCTCCTTAGTGATCCGGTCCATGATCACATCATATGCACTCTTAAATGTTGCATCCTCAGCTACAAGCCCTTCAGGTTCATGCTTCCATTCTTTGGTGCTTCCCATGATCACATCATACACTTGATGCGCCCCTAGGATGCTCTTTGGTTGATGGGAATGGATAGATCCTTGCAAGAACGAATCAAAGACTCAAGTTCTTCAAGGCGTGTGGATTGATTGGTGACACAAGAGGGATGAATGATCTCTTGATACTCCTAGATGAATGATTTGGATATGACACACCAAACTAAACACCCTTAAGTCTCTGGATATGACACACCAGAACTCGGCACACTTCTTTTAGAGAGAGAGAGCCATATAAGATGAATGATACTTGTATTGAAA
>CAJHQQ010004087.1:0-33133 GCA_905132885.1 Moricandia moricandioides
TTTCCTTTTAATTATTAGGATTAGATAATGATGAGATATCCTTTTTTTATTAGTATAAGGTTTTCTAGGAGTAGTTTATATAGCAAGCTACAACGTGTAATGAACATATTATTTTTATCAATCAGATTTGCATTAGCAACCAGAGCTTTAAGCACTTAGAGGAATACTCTAAATCTGTTTTAACTTGTTGAGAGCATCACCAAGTTCAAAACCCTTCTTGTTCGAGTTGAGAGGATCAACAGTTAAAGGATCTACCTTGTTTTCGATACAGTTCGTCATTACTTAGCTTCCGCTCTCTATCAGTTGGTATCAGATACGGAACGTTCTGGGATTCAACATGCCACCTAAACAACAACCTTCTGCGCCCACAAACCGAGACCAAACAGATTTTTCGGAGTTTCAGCAAGCGTTATTGGCGATGCAAGAAAACATTCAGTCTACCATTCACGGTTCAATAATGGAATTGGGAGAGATGCTAACACAACGCCTTGCGGCGCGTAACCCATTGTTTAACGATGGTGGGACGGACGACGAGCGTTCGGTTCAATCTAACCCATTCGCAAGACGTGGTCGCCGTGGCGCGCAACACCGTCATAACCGCCACCAACCTGAAAACATTGATCAAGACCAACCAAACGACCAACGCTGGGAAGCTTCCTTCAAAGTTGATATTCCTGAGTTCCATGGCGGCCCTCGCGGAGAAACTTTGTTGGATTGGATCGCCACAGCTGATGAAATCTTTGAGTATAAACAAGTTCCCGAAGAAAAACGTGTGTCTCTCGTGGCAATGAGGTTTCCTGGTCACGCAGCGTCGTGGTGGAAACAAGTCAAGACTACGAGACATCGCACCGGTAAACTCCCTATCATGGCTTGGACAAAACTCCAAAAACACTTGAAAGCAACGTTCTTACCTCACAACTATGAACGGACAGTGTACAATCGTCTCCAGAATCTAAGACAAGGTTCCCGATCCGTGGAAGACTACACGGAGGAGTTCTCTCTTCTTCTCACGTGGACCGACATCTACGATACAGCGGAACAACTGGTGTCCAGATTCATTGGCGGCCTTCGTCCTCAGTTACAAAACGCGTTATCACAGTTCGACCCTACAACACTAGCCGAAGCTCATCGGCGAGCAGCTACGTTTGAGCAACAACAAAAGACTTCTACTTGGGGAAATCAGTTATCTCGTCCTTGACTTCTAGAGCCAAACACTTCACAACCATCAACAAAGGAGGTAGATACGACGGCACCTGCTTGTACGAATGCACCGACTGAAGACACCAACCTGCGGCGTTCAACTCGTATTCCGTCCTTGAAGTGTTACTCCTGTGGTGAACCGGGACACCGCCAAACGGCATGTCCTCACCAAACACGACGGGGTCTGGTTATTGAAGAAGCAAACGATGTCGAAGACCCAGTATATGATTCTTATGGAGAAGAAGATAATAATACAAACATTGTTGTCCATACTGCAGGGGATACATGTCACCTTTTAGTGGCTTATAGATCTTGCCTTATGCCTCAACGACAAGACGAACACTGGTTACGCAAAAATATCTTTCGTTCCTCTTGTACAATCCTTGGCCGTGTGTGCAGCTTTATCATCGATTCAGGTAGTTGTCGCAACGTCATCTCAGAAGAGGCAGTTAATAAACTGGGCATCCATAAAGAACCTCACCCAGCACCATACGCATTAGGATGGTTATCGGAGGGTGTCAATTTACGCATCACTCAACGTGCTTGGGTGTCCTTCTCCATCGGTCCAATTTACAAAGACCGCATTTACTGTGATGTAGCCCCAATGAACATAAGTCATCTCATACTAGGAAGGCCGTGGGAGTACGATCGCAAAGTCACTCATGACAGAGTTAAAAATACCTACAGCTTCACGTGGCGGTCACAACAGATTCTACTGATTCCGTCGCGTGAAACTTTAACACCACAACCACAATCATCATCACCGAACCAGTCACCCTCCACGTCCACTCAACATCGCTCCGCCGCAATGTTGTGTTCGTATTCAACTTTCATCTCAGAGTTGAAATCGGAAGGACATGCATTTGCCATCTTCCCAGCCACACTACAATCGTCACTCATTACACCAACAATTCCATCTTTATCCGCTGCCTTGGATGATTTCACTGATGTTTTTCCGGCAAACTAACCTGAAGGACTACCTCCACTCCGGGACATACAACATCAAATAGACTTAGTGCCCGACGCAACTCTGCCTAACCGCCCACATTACCGTATGAGCCCGGGTGAGCATGAGGAATTGCGTCGACAGGTCGAAGATCTCTTACGTAAAGGACACACTAAGGAAAGTCTAAGTCCTTGTGCGGTCCCCGCTCTTTTGATTCCCAAAAAAGACGACACATGGCATATGTGCGTGGATAGTCGAGCAATCAACAAGATAACCGTCCGTTACCGGTTCCCAATCCCGTGACTAGATGACCTCTTGGATCAAATTGGCGCCGCAAAAATATTTTCCAAAATAGATCTCAAGAGCGGTTATCATCAGATTCGTATCCGTCCGGGTGATGAGTGGAAGACAGCATTTAAAACTCGTGAGGGGCTTTTTGAGTGGTTAGTCATGCCGTTCGGCTTGTCTAATGCTCCAAGCACGTTTATGCGAATTATGAACCAAGCCCTACGCGCATTCATCAGAAAATTTGTTGTCGTCTACTTTGATGACATCCTAATCTTCAGTACTTCGCTACGAGAACATGAAGATCATCTGCGGCAGGTCCTCACAGTCTTGCGCAAAGAAAAACTTTTTGCGGCATCTCAGAAGTGTGAATTTGGCGTCTCTCAGGTTCTTTTCTTAGGCTATATTGTCTCTGATAAAGGTCTCTCTGTGGATCTGTCCAAAATCGAAGCAGTCCGCTCTTGGCCTGTGCCAAAGACAGTTTCGGACGTACGTAGTTTTCATGGTCTCGTCTCCTTCTATCGTCGCTTCGTCAGTCACTTCAGTACCATTATGGCTCCCATTACGTCTTGTATGAAAGAAGGGAAGTTTGTGTGGACGCAGGAAGCTTCAGACGCTTTTGAGTTAATTAAAGAAAAGTTGACATCAGCCCCGATTCTGATCCTTCTAGACTTTTCCACAACATTTGAACTTCATTGTGATGCATCTAAACTTGGCATTGGTGCATTTCTAAGTCAACATGGACGGCCAGTGGCTTACTATAGTGAGAAACTCACGGGTGCTCGCGCACTCTATAGTACTTACGACGTGGAGTTTTACGCGATCGTTCAAGCTGTTAAACATTGGCGACATTATCTGGTACATCGGGATTTTGTGCTATTCACGGACCATGATGCTCTACGCCACCTTGATAGCCAGGCCAAAGTATCCGCCATACATGCAGGGTGGATCTCTTATCTCCAGCAGTTCACCTTTTCGATCCGACATCAATTGGGCGCAAGTAATAGGGTCGCTGATGCCCTTAGTCGACGGAACTCATTGGTTACGGCAATGCACACACGAGTTTTGGGATTTGACTCTTTCAAAACATTGTATGCCTCGGATATCTTCTTTGGCAAAATTTTTGATGATACCCGACTAGGGATCATGGAAGACTATAGAATCCAAGACGACTTCTTATTCAAGGGCCTTCGTCTGTGCGTACCTGATTGTATCCTTTGTCTGCTAATCATTAGCGAGCTTCACAACGAGGGACATGTGGGGCGGGATCGAACACTTCAATTGGTCGCGACGTCTTACTTTTGGCCTTCTCTTTGTCGGGACGTGGAACGCTTTGTGGCTCGCTGCCGCATTTGTCAACACGCCAAAGGCAAGGCGACTAACGCAGGGCTTTACCTTCCTCTTCCGGTTCCGAAACAGCCCTGGACGGACGTAAGTATGGATTTTGTTTTGGGATTTCCACGAACGCAGAGGGGTCATGATTCTATTTTTGTCGTGGTGGATCGATTTTCAAAGATGGCACATTTTGTGGCATGTAAGAAGACTACAGATGCCGTTAACGTCGCTATTCTTTTCTTCCGCGAAATATATAGGTTGCATGGGCTTCCGTCCTCCAATGTTTCTGACCGCGATACGCGGTTCCTCAGTCACTTTTGGCGATCTCTTTGGAAACCACTTGGGACAAAACTTGATATGAGCTCCGCCTATCATCCACAGACGGACGGTCAAACTGAGGTAACTAATCGCTCCCTTGGTAATCTTCTGCGTTGCCTTGTGGGTGACAATATTAAGTCATGGGATTCGAAGCTCTGTCAAGCAGAATTTTCTCATAAACATGCACTGAACCGAAGTCTTGGCTTCTGTCCTTTCAAGATTGTGTACGGGGTGGTCCCTCGGTGTCCTTTGGACTTGGCTACGGTTCCTGACCTTACCCGCCATCATGGTGAAGCCATTGAATTTGTCAATAATTTGCAGGACCTTCATCAGGCCGCACAACAGAACCTTACGCAAGCAGCGACCAAATATAAAACAGCAGCAGATGCGAAACGCCGGGAAGTTTTTTTCGCTCCAGGCGACCTGGTTTGGGTCTATCTTACAAGAGAGCGTCTTCCTTTGCGCGAGTATAATAAGCTGAAGTCCAAAAAATTAGGACCTGTAGAGATTGTCGAATGCATCAATCCTAATGTCTACAAAGTCAAGCTTCCTGCAGATTTGCGAACTTCGGATGTTTTCAACGTAAAGCATTTATCTCATTTTCACGGCGATAACGAGGCCTCAGATTCGTGGACGGATCCTCTGCCACCCGAGGGAATCTGATGCAGCGCACCGTCATCATAGTACGCCTTGTTCGTCACAGTCTATTTACTTGAGCTTTACGTTTTGTTTTCCTTTTAATTATTAGGATTAGATAATGATGAGATATCCTTTTTTATTAGTATAAGTTTTTCTAGGAGTAGTTTATATAGCAAGCTTTACAACGTGTAATGAACACATTATTTTTATCAATCAGATTTGCATTAGCAACTAGAGCTTTAAGCACTTAGAGGAGTACTCTAAATCTGTTTTAACTTGTTGAGAGCATCACCAAGTTCAAAACCCTTCTTGTTCGAGTTGAGAGGATCAAAAATTCAAGGATCTACCTTGTTTTCGATACAGTTCGTCATTACTTAGCTTCCGCTCTCTATCATACGTTCAAGAAGATAAAGTTTGCAGAGAAACTCATTGGAGGTAGACGGAGCTTGGCTTTCCTCCAAACATCATGAGCCGCCCGACACAAAAACAAAAAAAAGACAGATTGTCTCTCTACTGCTTCCACATACCTTACACAATGGATCAACTTGAATGTCTCTAGATCTTAATTGATCAGAAACTGCTAAGGCACCTGCCATTGTTGGGCCAAATATAATGACAATTATGAAAAGAAACAGGTCTTATCTACACAAGCCCAACATTCTGGGAAAAAAAGAAAAAGAAAATGGAAGTCCCACCGAGAGAGGAAAGGGAAAAGTAGGGAATATATATATATATATATTTCTACCCTTGTTTTGATTCAAAAGTTTAAGAGAGAGAGGAGGGACCCCATTGCGCCCGCCGCCGCCACCCGGCCGGCTCGGCGTGAGCTTGGGTAAATGTGATCCCAGTGCCACTACAAGATGTTCTTTTTGGGCCTAATTAAGCTTAACATTTTTGGCCCATTTTATACCCAAAAACAACATGCATTTTGATCTAAAACGACAAGTAATTTGTCTACAAAATAAAAAATGTCATGCAATTTATCCTCTCAATAAGGAATTTAAACGAGAAAAAAATCAGAGATTCTTGGGGAATAAGTCTCGTAACTCAACTTCCCTCGATCTCCGTGAGATTTTTGCCCACGTGCAGCAGCTGTTGCGGGAAGTGGCTCCCTTCGTTCTCTTTAAATAAATCCGACTCCTCTTCTTCATTTTTAACGTTTTTCAAAAAAGAAAACCAGCAAATCTCCAGTGTAAATTATAGAGTGTTTGTAGATTTATTAGTTCGTTAGGGACATTCACGGGTGAAACGTGAATCATCTATTATGATTTACATTAGAGGTCACATTACAAATTTTTATTATATAATAGAGCAGTTTGTGCTATTAGGGTAGTTTTCTGTTATACAAAGACTAACAAATCCTCAACTAATTATAAGGCACAACAAACAAGGTCAGTTTCACTTATTGCCGCGTGAGTGTTGGTTGTGCAGATTTTCAAAATTGAAAAGTCAAACTTTAACATCTGTCTTTTAATTATAATCACATAAATATAAAATAATTTTTTTATCTCTTCCCTTTGTCTTTTTTTCTTGCAGACTGAAAAAAAACAAAAAAAAAGTGAAGTAACCGAAGGCCGCCTCTTCCTCACACATTGTTGTTTAAGATAGTTTCGTATGTATTCCTCTACTTAATTTCTAGCCAAAAAAAATTCTTATGTTGCCGTCGCCAGCTCACTCATTGTCGCTTTCCGACAGTCTTACTCTGAGTACCACTTCAAGCTGCATTGAACTTGACGAGTTTGACGATGGAGAAAAAGAAGAATATATCTCTGATCTTGGAAATTCACAACCGTATTCGTTTGTGGTGCCGGTTATCGATGAGAAATACATCATGGTCATCAAAGAGCTTAAATTTGCATACGTGATCGAGAATAACCAATGCGTCAGTTGAGTTCACATGACGTGGGGTAGTCTTTGAGAGGATCTTGCTTCCGAGTAAGGGGGAAACACAATAGAGCTAAATGGCGAAAATAATATAGGGAATACCAAATAAATCCAAAAATCCATTATATTTTATTTTGGACCTAAAGTTTTAGTCTTTAGTGTAAAAATTTTCTTTTGTGGTGTTTACATCAAAGTCATATTGTACATGTATACATCAAAGTCATATTGTCCATGTGTACATCAAAGTGATATTGTACATTGTACACAATTTCTTATACTACCATAGATTACTCAAATATTATACAAATGACTTTGAAAAATGTGATTGATTTTAATTTGGATGTTGCAACAATGAAGATCATAGCTAAATAGAATGAACAAATCTCATATAAATTATCCATTTATGTACAGGATTTCAGCATTGTCTGCGTCTACATCGGTTTACACATCCATATGTATAAGATTGCTCATGTTTCGACTCTTCATGAACACATCAAAGGTTTCTCTTCACAATGACTTAAACAATAGTTTTTTGCCTTTTTGGTTAGCCTAGTTTTTTAGAGAGATTTCCATTGATAGGAACTTGAATTTCAGATTCTTTCTCGAGATCTATATTGCCCCCCATGTATCAATTGATGTTATTAATGTTATACTATGTTTCAGCTTCTAGTTGTATGTGCTTTTGTGATCATTTTCCATTGACTTCAACAATAAAATCTGGCCGGCCTAGTGTATGAGAGTGCCATTGATAGAAACTTAAAGCTTTGATATTTTTGGAGATTTGCTTGGTTAAAGAGATGAAAAATACATGTGCATGATACCCATTGCATGATATATTATTCGTTGGCTTGGTAGAGGTGAACGATTGGTTTCAGTGGGTACGAATAGTTCGTAAAAGAACAGCGGCAGTCTAATAACCCTCACGAGCAGATATAATTTTGGTCGAGAAATTTAGTAAGATTAGTTTGGAGATTGAACGATCAGATTTAAAATTAAATCCGACCCGGTAAATTAATGTCTTGACGGGACTGTCATGCGGTCGAAAGGCCTCCCATTGAGATTTCTGGTAGAGTGTTAACTATATAGTTGATTTTTATTAAGTTGGACGAGCATAGTCGAAAAAGGGACGAGATGCGAAGGATGAGATACATTTAATTCAAAACTGTCCGAAAAATATCGACAAAACTCATAAAATTATTCTTGAACCTTCTAGCCTGCTTGCTTCCTTCCTGAACTTAACATGTGACTTGCACCTTCCTGCCTGCTTGCTACATTAAAAGTCATGTGAGATGCACAAGCTGCTGGAGTTTCTTCATGGGAAGGAAATGACCTTACTTCATGGGAGGGAAAGTGTGATTCATCTCACCACATGTCTTATTATGAACTGAAACTTTTGTCCTTTATTGTTGAGTCTTCTCCTGTTGTTTTCCATGTCATTTATTACCTTGCACTCTTTCTGGTCGAGCTCATTCATATCAGAAACAAGGCAGAAAAATTCAGAGAGAAAGAGAGAAAGCAAGAGAGAAAAATCTGTGAGAAAAATTCATGAAACAAATCAGAGAAAATTAAGAGAAGAGAAGTGAGCTTGGATGACCTTTTCTCACCATTTTCTGACTTTAACCAGTGAGTTTTGGTGTTTATAAGAGGTGAAGTTTTGGCATTCTGAAGTTGAGAATCACCATGTTCTTCAGCCTTTGATTTTTATCGGTAAGATGTGTGTAGATGAGTTTTCTGTGAGCAGTTCGGTTGGTTTGGCTGCACTTGAGATTTTTTCTGACTGAATTAAACCTTGGCTTTATAGGGTACTGATCAGGTTAGGCGTGGCTTCAACTATAAGTTGTGTACCAGTTAAATTCTGAAGATTGTTGATTTGAATCGGTAAGAGTTTATGTGTTTGATTAGATCAGTTTTGTTAAGCTTCAGTCCCCTGTTTCAGTTCTGTTTGTTGAGAACCAATTGTTGTGTATTGATTAGCCTGTCAGGTTCAGTTGAATAATTTCATATATGATTCAGTCTTTGTTGGTTCATGAGTGAATCTGTCTCATTGAACCAATAGCTGAACTTATGTGAAGTGTCTAAATTAAACCGAACTGATGTAATCTTGTCCTGAACTAATGATATCTGAGCCTAGCTGCCTATGGTCTGAAATTTTCTTGAACTGATCTGGTCTGAGTAGATTGTGAACTCATTAGAACCAGACTTAACTGAGCATGAGCTGAGCTGTTATAAACCGATTTAAGTTGTTATAGATTGAACCGAACTGAACTTGTTCTGAACCTTTCTTGAACCAAACTGTTATGAGAGAATTGAACTTGTTCTGTTTTTAATTCAGATGGTCAATGAGAGTGGTCGGATCAGCCGGATGCTTGTGGTGGTTCTGAACTGAGAGTAATCCAGAAGTGGAGAACATTTAGTGAGCTCGAGTCTAGTCTTCCTTAGCCAATCTCATGGATTCAAAGGTGAGTCTAGATAGATGACTGATGAGTTAATTAGTGTTGCGTGAGTAAAATAAATGATTATGATGGATAGATAAGTATGTCTCTTGAACTATATTAAACTGTGAGTGTTTACTTATTATAAACACTTAAGAAATATTATGAATTATTATTTGAGGTTTATCCCGAGCCTTAGTACTTGTTCTCAAGTACTAATATATAAGTATGAATCATATGAAGTCTTATTGTATACTCACTCTCCCTAAAGTTCCCGCATTACCATGAATTGGTCCTGAGATATGTAACAAGGTCACGAAGACACGATGATGGGGTCGCACCCTGGAGACCGTGTAACTGCATGCAGCGTTAGATGTTCAATCTTCGAATATCTGATTCAGATGATGGTTATATTTATTTTTCCCGCTAGGCTCGGTTAGCCTTGGTGGTTTTCCAGGTTTAGTATATATATATTATACATATGAGTGAATGGCGGGTGTTGTGGAGATGATGTTTACGATATGATTCACATCGATGGAATGATAGGCCTTATATATATAATAATTATGGAATATATTCCACTGCATTCAAATGGTGTCAACTGCTCGGGATATTATTAATATGTGTTGGGGGTGCGGGATTAGACTCACTGAGTAAACTAGTTACTCATGACTCATTTTTGATGCAGGTAACCAGTAGGCGGGAGACCTTTACTCTAGGACGGGAAGGAACAACATTAGCCAGCGGTAGTTTTATTATCCTTGCAAAGTAGTTTTGATATATCCTATGTATAAAGTTTGTTGACCGAAAACCTCGAAGTTAATCATTAATATTTTGTAAGATGCTTTTGAAAGAATATTATATAATGTATTAAAGAATGTGTGACAGCCCTCCCCTGTGGGACCCAGCTGGCGCTGCAGCGCATCGACCCTAACCCCTCCCCTGTGATACAACCTGCCCGAAATCACCCCTAGGCCTCGGCTCACAGGTGGGTTATTGGTGCGCTTGGCGCTACTCGAACCCAAGACCTCACCCTTTAAAAGCACTCCTACAGAGAAGCTGTCACCAATTGACCTGCAGATCAATTGGTGACAGCTTCTCTGTAGGAGTGCTGTTAAAGGGTGAGGTCTTGGGTTCGAGTAGCGCCAAGCGCACCAATAACCCACCTGTGAGCCGAGGCCTAGGGGTGATTTCGGGCAGGTTGTATCACAGGGGAGGGGTTAGGGTCGATGCGCTGCAGCGCCAGCTGGGTCCCACAGGGGAGGGCTGTCACAAAAACGACTTTTTTTGTGACAGCCCTCCCCTGTGGGACCCAGCTGGCGCTGCAGCGCATCGACCCTAACCCCTCCCCTGTGATACAACCTGCCCGAAATCACCCCTAGGCCTCGGCTCACAGGTGGGTTATTGGTGCGCTTGGCGCTACTCGAACCCAAGACCTCACCCTTTAACAGCACTCCTACAGAGAAGCTGTCACCAATTGATCTGCAGGTCAATTGGTGACAGCTTCTCTGTAGGAGTGCTTTTAAAGGGTGAGGTCTTGGGTTCGAGTAGCGCCAAGCGCACCAATAACCCACCTGTGAGCCGAGGCCTAGGGGTGATTTCGGGCAGGTTGTATCACAGGGGAGGGGTTAGGGTCGATGCGCTGCAGCGCCAGCTGGGTCCCACAGGGGAGGGGTTAGGGTCGGTGCACTGCAGGGCCGGCTGATCCGCCCAGTTGTGGGGTAGGCCGTTATATAAAAGTCGACTTTTTTGTGACAGCCCTCCCCGTGGGACCCAGCTGGCGCTGCAGCGCATCGACCCTAACCCCTCCCCTGTGATACAACCTGCCCGAAATCACCCCTAGGCCTCGGCTCACAGGTGGGTTATTGGTGCGTTTGGCGCTACTCGAACCCAAGACCTCACCCTTTAACAGCACTCCTACAGAGAAGCTGTCACCAATTGATCTGCAGGTCAATTGGTGACAGCTTCTCTGTAGGAGTGCTGTTAAAGGGTGAGGTCTTGGGTTCGAGTAGCGCCAAGCGCACCAATAACCCACCTGTGAGCCGAGGCCTAGGGGTGATTTCGGGCATGTTGTATCACAGGGGAGGGGTTAGGGTCGATGCGCTGCAGCGCCAGCTGGGTCCCACGGGGAGGGCTGTCACAGAATGTTTCTTTAAGTACGAGTTCCATATGATATTAGTCCTTGTCCGGACGAACTAACTATTTGGTATTACTCAGTAAGGTTGAAAAGCCCGGGGTTGTACCTAATAGGATATGTGTACTTAGGTGATTGACCTAAGGTACCTGGATCTTTTCCGGGAACTTTGGATTAATCGTTGAGGTACACATTGTGGCCTCTCGATTTGGTTTAAGATAATAGTGATTGGTTGTGCATGTTCTTATTTGATTGTTTCACGGTTGGTCGAGTCAACTTGTACTTAGACCAGATCGGGGGTGTCATAGGCAGTGTCCATGGACATGCATAGACGGTGAAGACTTGGACATTCATGCCGGTGTACACGTTTGTAAAGTGTTTGATAAATTATGTGTACACAACTAAAGATTGATGGTGTGTATATATATATATATATATATACTAATAACGTCCGTGAATGTAGATACTAATGAATGATTGTGTCGTGCTCACTATGTCTCCTAAATTCTTCTAAATGTTTTCTTCTGATGTGGGAAGTATCTTTTTTTGGTTGTAGATGAATTGTGCGCCAGCTGTAAAGATGTGAGGTCCTTAAGAAAATTCTGGAGCTTTGTGTGTGATAGTAGTGGGGTTGCTGGTTTTGTTGTTTTCTCGTGTAATTTGGCCCAACCTTTAGAGAAGTAAGTTCCTGGTTGTAGTTGCTTCCAAAATTATAACCTTAGTGTCCTTCCTTTTCTGTTATCCTTTCCAAGCTATGGTTTTCATATTTTCTTTGGATTTGCATCTCTTCTACTTGGGGATTACACAGCTCCATTAATGAAAATGAGGACGATGACACTGTTCAGCTCTGAAAGTGTTTGTTAGCTAACGAAAAAATTGTTAAGAATAACACAAGTTAAGTATCATTTTGCAAAAATACCTTCAATCAAAAATATATTGATTTTTGGGTTTACACTTTAGTAGTTATTGTTTTGGGTTTAGTGTTGAAGAGGTGGAGTTTAGTTTCTAAATGTTTTATAAATATTTTAAAAAATAATTTAGTATATTTTCATCATAATTTAAAGGTATTTTTGAAAATTATTTTTCACTAAAGGTAAACTTTTAAAATGATATTAAACTTGTGGTAGAATTTCAATTTCGCCTAGCTAACCGAGAAGAATTATTCCAGGAGTGCCGAAATCTTGAAGTTACAAGAGAATCTATACTAATGAAAGGGAGGTTTTGAGGCTCCATAGAGCGTCCACATCAGCATAAAAAAAATTCGAGAAAATGACACATGGCAATTAAAAAATAGATAATGTAAATAAATAAAAATAAATAAAGAATAAGTAAATACATTCAAAAATAGAAATATTACATTAAACATCTATAGTAATATTATCATTTAAATAAATATATTCAAAAATGAAAATATTACATTAAACATATATAGTAATAGATAATGTAAGTAAAATAAATAAAGAATAAGTAAATACATTCAGAAATAGAAATATTACATTAAACATCTATAGTAATATTATATTTTAAGTAAATATATTCAAAAATAGAAATATTACATTAAACATATATAGTAATATTATCATTTAAGTAAATATATTCAAAAATAGAAATATTACATTAAACATCTATAGTAATATTATAATTTAAGCAAATATATTCAAAAATAGAAATATTACACTAAACATATATAATAATATTATCATTTAAGTAAATATAACAAAAATAAATAATAAGTAAATATACGATGTAAGAAATAAAAATATTACATTAAACATATATAGTAATAAATAATGTAAGTAAAAATAAATAAATAAAGAATAAGTAAATACATTAAAAATAGAAATATTAAACATCTATAGTAATATTATAATTTAAGAAAATATATTCAAAAATAGAAATATTACATCAAACATATATAGTAATATTATCATTTAAGTAAATATATTCAAAAATAGAAATATTACATTAAATATATATAGTAATATTATCATTTAAGTAAATACATTCAAAAATAGAAATATTAGTAAATATATTCAAAAATAGAAATATACATTAAACATCTATAATAATATTATAATTTCAGTAAATATATTCAAAAATAGAAATATTAAATTAAACATATATAGTAATATTATCATTTAAGTAATATATTCAAAAATATAAATATTACATTAAACATATATAGTAATATTATCATTTAAGTAAAACATTCAAAAATAGAAATATTACTTTAAACATCCATAGTAATATTATAATCTAAGTAAATATATTCAGAAATAGAAATATTACATTAAACATATATAATAATATTATCATTTAAGTAAATATATTCAAAAATAGAAACATTACATTAAACATCTATAGTAATATTATCATATAAGTAAATATATTCAAAAATAGAAATATTATATTAAACATATATATTAATATTATCATTTAAGTAAATATAACAAAAATAAATAATAAGTAAATATACAATATAATAAATAAAAATATTACATTAAACATCTATTGTAATATCAGAATAAGTAAATATACAATATAAGAAATAAAAATATTACATAAACATCTATCGTAATACTAAAATAAGTAAATATACAATATAAGAAATATTAAAAAATAAATTAAATATCTATCTTAAAATGTATAATAAAATAAATAATAAGTAAAAATATAATATAAAAATAAAAATTTTACATTAAACATCTATCGTAATATTACCATAGATATAATATCAAGAAAATTATAATAAGTAAATATACAATATAAGAAACAATAAATAATAAGTAAATATACAATATAAGAGACAATAAATAATAAGTAAATATACAATATAAGAAATGAAGAAAACTACTTTAAACATCTATCTGAAAAATGTATATTTTTAAGTAAATATACAATATAAAAATAAATAATAACTAAGTATACAATATAAGAAATATAAATATTACATTGACATTTATCATAATATTATTATTTGATATAAAAGCAAGAAAATTGGAATAAGTAAATATATAATATAAGAAAAAATAAAAAATAGTAAATATACAATATAAGAAATGGAAAAAAACTGAATTAAATATATATCCAAAAATTATAATAAAATAAATAACCACTAAGTAAATAATAAATATACAATATTATTAAAATGAGTAAATATACAATAGAATAAAAATAAATAATAAATAAACATACAATATAAAAATAGAAAAAATACATTAAACATTTATCTAAAAAATTATAGTAAATATATCATATAAGAAATATAAATATTATATTAAAAATTTATTATAATATTAAAATTTGATATATAATTAATAAAATTAGAATAAATAAATATATAATATAAGAAAAAGTAAATAAGTAAATACACAATATAAAAATATTTATTTAGTTAATATTTAAAAATTAAAATAGTTCTTCGCGTAGCGCGGATTAACCCCTAGTCTATATATATAAAGTAGACTTTGTCTCTCTTCTTAGGATGCCAAGTCATCAAATAGTGTAAGGAGAAAGTGCCACATGTCCATCTATCAAAACTCTGTGTTTTGATTGCAGGCTTACATTAGATTTTGTGGTCTTTTTCCTTAATCACATAATCTAGCCCGAAAGACATCAAAACCAAGAGCACGAGTTTTAGGGTTCACGTTCTTCTTCCATTGTTGAATCCTATCGTCCCTTCCTTCGTTCTCTGATACTAGCCATGGAGTTCCCAGATGTTCAATCCATGTGAGGAATTACTTATGAATCTTTAATCTTGACGTTTTGCCTTCTCTTCTAATCAACGGAAACGTTACGCTGTATTGATTCATCACCTTAATCATACTCCTTAACTCCTCGTCTCCTGTCGTTGATCGATGCGGATGAGATGCTGTCGATCGATGCTAAGTGATCAATGTCGGTCAATGCTAGAGTTCCGATGTCGGTCGATGGTGTCCGTAAAGAAGTGTCGATCGAATCGAAGTAGGTGCCGCCGGTCGATGCTTGTCGTCTTTCTTTGCAGATCATATGCTCAAGTTGATGTGGGTCTAGGAACTGTAATTATTGTCCTTTGTTGCTCATGGTACTCTTTTGCATGCACCAAAAAAACAAAGAAAAGAAAAATGAATAACTTGAAAGTAACATACCTAGACTAAATCCTAGAAATTAAATCTAATAGCGATCAATGTTGCCCGGAAACAGCGCCAAATTTGACACGGGTGTGTTTACTCCTCTAGCAGTGTATAAATATCCTAAACAATTAACTTTCAAATTAATCTTTAATACTAACACACAAAACAATACTTTTAACAAGAGAGATCAGATGTAGTACTTAGGGATCGAATCCAAAGAGAACAAAAGCACACAATAGATTTCTTATTTCTAAAGACTAAGCTAGGTGATTATATATATTGGTAACAAGTAATTGTTTTAAGGAAATATTCGTTATTAGACGGTGCAGATGCAGTATTGAAATATGCTAGTAATGTAAATATGAAAGTATGCTAATAATGTAAATATGCAAATATGCTAATAATCTAATTAGATGTAAATGTAAATATATTAGATATAGGGTTTCGAGCTTCATGAATTATAGAGGATAAGATGCACAAATATGTAAATATTGTAGAACTCAAATATTAACTATTCTGACCATTTTAACTCCAACTCTCGTATGCGAACAAAAGGAAAGACCATCGATCGACGGCTAAGGCTTGATGTCGATCGATGGTGAAATCAGAAGGAAGTGTAAACAAGATTTGATATGTTCACCAAGCTAATTAGACCAGCTCTTGCATGCGCCGAACAACCTAGTTCAATGGAATCTATTCTGGCACAGAACCTACTCTCGTAGTCGTCCACAACCTCTTTTATCTTCACTTTCTTGACCAATATTATTTTGTGGACGTGTCTAGGACCGAAACTCATAATCCTTCTCAGGTCCGAAACCCATAATATTTTTGAGTTAGATATTGTAACAGCTGAATATACTTGTGCATGACTTTATAGAAACATATGGTTGATGGGTTAAGTTTGAAAATGAAAGAATTTCTTGAGCTAAAAAAAAATAAAAGAATTTTTTTTATCAAAGGGAACACAAGAAGACAAAAAATCGTGGAGGCTTTAGTGTTAGTGCCTGCCAATAATATCGAAGCATAGATCGTTTTCGAGACTATTAAAAGTGTATTATAATGTGTTACACTCGGGGAGCTTTCTAGAACTTGTGAAACGACCAAATAAATAAGACGATGATATTCGGCTATTTATCTTTTCATAAATTTTAATTGGTAATTTTTATCACTTTACGGAAAATATTTAGTTTGCTAGATAGCAAAAAAGTTAGAAATTGATTATTTGCAAAATAGTTTGAGGCTTATGATACACTAAAAATGAATCCTTGCTACTGTCAAGTTAACAGTTGTAATTATAGTACTTTAGATTCAAATCTAGAGGACCAGTCTACACTTTATTTCTATGAGTTTTAAATTCAAGCTAAGAAGAAAATATGGTTTTAAGATTTAGGTGACTTAGATGACAAGTAAATAAAGATGTTTAAATGCGATTTGATATGAAAGCCGACCTAGGGTTTAATGCGGGTATTGATTTAGCCAAACAATTATTCAATCACAGGTTTACACAATCTAGAACATCGGATCTCTCAGCTGATCCAACCCACTGTCGTGGTGATGGATCCTTTGCGAGCCGGACGGATCACCTAAGATGTCGCTTGGGATCAGAGGCGGCTGCAAGCTTTAGAGTTCATGTCCGATCTAGTTCACTTAATGCTCTAATATCTACTTTCGCTGATTAAAGACATTAAGCTCATTCAATATAGATCAAGTTATCTCCTGCGTGGTTAGCTAGGCGATGAACAGCAGATCTAACATTAAGTGATCAAGTTAATGCAAGCAATAAGATTAATATGAATGAAGAATCCAATGAATGATGCTTATCTATGTTTGGCTCGTTTATCAATACCCTAAAACCCTAGGCGAGCCAGATGACTACTCAATCATGATGCAGTGAAACAAAGACATTAAATCTGAAATAAACTGCATAAGATAAGAATAGAAAAACAAAGGGTTCAGGATGATCTTCTCTAGGAAAGATGGAGTCTTCTCCCTACAATTGCAAATCACCAAAAACAAGTCTCTGTCTCTTGTCAAAACTAGCGTCATAATAAAAATAATAGAGGAGGTCTCTTTATAGGGAGGAGCCAATAGGTAGAAGAAAATTAGGGCAACCGGGCTTTAATTCCCGAAATAGGAGTATCCATATTCTTCTGAAATAGTCATCAGGATCACCCGTCCGCCTGTTCCGCTTGAGAACAGTCTCGGGACTGTTCTTCTTGAGTTTTCTCCGCAGGATTACTCCAAAAAGACATCTTCTCTTCATGTGCCCTTTCTTTACTCTTCTATCAACTCCAGACCTGAAAAAGACCACAAGGGACTAGACTAACACGGGGGAAGGGTTAGCAGTAGGAGGAACAACTTCAGCAGGTCGCTCTTCGTCAGTCGAACAGTCACAGTAGGCTGTTCTTCCTTTTCTTCATATGTGGGCACAGCTTCAGGTGGTTGTTCCGACTTCTTTTGTTTCCCTTTCTCAGCGGCTGTATACTTCTTATGTGCTGGGTCAGCAAGCGGCCTTCCACTCCTTAGTGTGACAGCATTACACTCCTTAGGATTTTTATCTGTTCTCGCAGGGAATGTTCCTTGCTGTCTCTTCACATTCTCTGCAGTCTGAGCAATCTGGATGTCCATCTGTCTCATGTGACTGGAAACCTGATCGTACTTACCACTCAGGTTGTCAAACATATGGTTCATCCTTCCATTGATGTCTGTTGTGACCTGATTCAGTGCTTTGCCTTGCATTTGCTGTCCTTGGAGCAGCTGCTGCATCATCATAGCAAGAATCTTCATCTCATCTTTGGGAGCAGCCTGTGTGAGTGGAGTAGACTGCTGGTTGGTCGGTTGCTTTTGGGCATGAAACTGGCTGTTCTGCGGCTGGCTGAGAACAAAGGTCCTTCCCTGATAGTTCTGGTTGTTGTTCCTCTGATATCCAGTATTCTGGTTCTGGCTATTCTGGGGGTTATCAGCCGCTCCATCTGCCATAGGATTATTGAACAGGTGAGGATTGTTCCTGACATTGTGGTTCGGGTTGTAGTTCTTGAACTACCATCCCTGCCCATTCACATATCTCACTTCATTCATATCCTCAGCAGATGGTTCCGCTTCTTGTTTACCATCTGCTGCTAGTTTTTCTGGTGTAGCTTCTTCCATGATGAACACCTGGTTTTGATGGCTTTTAAGCAGCTGATCCATCTTAGCTGTCAACTCATCGATCCTGTTGTGGTCAACACTGTTCACCTTCTCGGTCTGATCATTATCCTTGTTGCTATCAGCAGAACTTGAAGCCATATTCTCAAGCAGTTTGAAGGCACCTGGGGTTGACTGAGTCATGAAATCTCCATTACTGGCTCAGTTCAAAGCGTTCCTGGCTTCCCATCCTATTCCATCGTAGAACACTCCAAGGAGGTAGTCATCCTCAAAACCATGATTAGGGCAGTCTCTACGGTAGAGGTTGAATCTATCCCAGGCATCACAGAATGGCTCATTAGCATGTTGTTTGAAGGATGTGATCTTGTGCCTTAGGGATGCGCTCTTGGACTTCGTGTAGAAGTGGGTGAGGAAGGCAGATCGGACCTGTTCCCAGGTGGTGAGTGATCCGGTTGGTAGAGAATCGAGCCAGCGAGCAGCTTTCCCATCCAGAGAGAAAAGGAACATAGTACACTTGATGTAATCTGGTGGCACTCCGTTCGCTTTTGTGAACCCGCACATCTTCTCGAAGTTCTCGATATGATCAATAGGGATTTCCGCAGGGAGCCCATTAAAGATCTTTCTCTGTACCAGGCTTATGAGAGCAGGTTTGATCTCAAAGTCTTGACGAGTGCAGGGTGGAGGTGTGATGGCAGAGCGTGTAGCAGGTAAGTTGTGGAGAAGATTTCTCTGCCCTATTGGAACAGCTTCTTCCCGCTGTTGTTCTTGCTGCGGCTGGTTCTGAGCTGCTTGCGCTGCAGCGGCTTGCTGCGTTCGGATGGTTGCTTGCATCTACGTCATTTGTTGTTGCATTAATGCGATTGCAGCTGCAAGTTCATCATGATTGCCTGGATCGGCCATTGTGGTGGTCGTAGGCCTTTGTTGACGGTTCTGTCTTTCTAATCTCGCTAGTTCCTCGTTACTGAATTGCTGTAATGGTCCTTGTGTATTTCTCCGAGTATGTCTACTGGTCATACACCTGGATCATGAGCTGCAACAAGAAAATAAAAACAAGTTAGATATCTTAGACTAGATATAAAACCAAGAAATAGAGGTAAAAATCTGGTCCCCGTCGCAACGGCGCCAAAACTTGATACACTAAAAATGAATCCTTGCTACTGTCAAGTTAACAGTTGTAATTATAGTACTTTAGATTCAAATCCAGAGGACCAGTCTACACTTTATTTCTATGAGTTTTAAATTCAAGCTAAGAAGAAAATATGGTTTTAAGATTTAGGTGACTTAGATGACAAGTAAATAAAGATGTTTAAATGCGATTTGATATGAAAGCCGACCTAGGGTTTAATGCGGGTATTGATTAGCCAAACAATTATTCAAGCACAGATTTACACAATCTAGAACATCGGATCTCTCAGCTGATCCAACCCACTGTCGTGGTGATGGATCCTTTGCGAGCCGGACGGATCACCTAAGATGTCGCTTGGGATCAGAGGCGGCTGCAAGCTTTATAGTTCATGTCCGATCTAGTTCACTTAATGCTCTAATATCTACTTTCGCTGATTAAAGACATTAAGCTCATTCAATATAGATCAAGTTATCTCCTGCGTGGTTAGCTAGGCGATGAACAGCAGATCTAACATTAAGTGATCAAGTTAATGCAAGCAATAAGATTAATATGAATGAAGAATCCAATGAATGATGCTTATCTACGTTTGGCTCGTTTATCAATACCCTAAAACCCTGGGCGAGCCAGATGACTACTCAATCATGATCCAGTGAAACAAAGACATCAAATCTGAAATAAACTGCATAAGTTAAGAATAGAAAAACAAAGGGTTAAGGATGATCTTCTCTAGGAAAGATGGAGCCTTCTCCCTACAATTGCAAATCACCAAAAACAAGTCTCTGTCTCTTGTCAAAACTAGCGTCATAATAAAAATAATAGAGGAGGTCTTTTTATAGGGAGGCGCCAATAGGTAGAAGAAAATTAGGGCAACAGGGCTTTAATTCTCGAAATAGGAGTATCCATATTCTTCTGGAACAGTCATCAGGATCACCCGTCCGCCAGTTCCGCTTGAGAACAGTCTCGGGACTGGTCTTCTTGAGTGTTCTCCGCAGGATTACTCCAAAAAGACATCTTCTCTTCATGTGCCCTTTCTTTACTCTTCTATCAACTCCAGACCTGAAAAAGACCACAAGGGAATAGACTAACACGGTTTAGAGTCCTGAATCAAATGAAAATATATATACAATGATGTAAAAAACACCATATATCTGCTTACTGGAATAGGAGTCTCCTTTTAGTTTTTTTTTCTTTTCCAAATCCCCTATTCATAAAAATTCGAACAAATTCATAATTATTAGACATAGCATTTGTAGAAATCCCGTCAAAACTCCCCTTATTGAAAATATAGATTTGTTAATTTATATCAAACGTTATTTTGGATCATTAGAAAATATAATTTACACTTTAAATTCAGTAGAACAAAATATCACCAAAAGAGATGGAAATTAGAAACAAAAACAATGGCTCAGTTCAACTATCTTTGTCGTAATTAGTAATTCAGGTTTAGTTTAGACCATCTCTAATAATGCATCATTTTGAAAGAGAATTAGGGAAAACCTTTTCCAATGGTGCATCATTTTGTGTTAAGCTTTTTATTTATAAATTAATCTTTAAGCTTTTCAATAATTTTGTTTTATATCTAAAAATTTAATTTTTTTTTAAAATTATTAATGCTTTCATAATATAATTATAAGTTTATATAAACCCTTGTATCTTTTAAGAAATTAAACTTATATACATAATGAATATTTAATTAAAATATAATTTTATTTAGATAAAATTTGTAAGTTTTATAAATATTATAAATTATTTTAGAATTATATAATAAGTGGTAATAACATAATATATCTGAAATTATTATTTTTGAGAAGAAAAATGAACGAAATCATTGGAGAAAAATGTAAATTCAATTTGAAGGAAAAAAAATAAGATAAACCATTGGAGATGCTTTTAGTTCGTCCTTATCCCTTGTTTAGTTTGAATGTAGTTTATCTTAGTTTAAACAATGATAACAATACACCTTTCAAACTTGTTTGACAACCATCTCTCTAAATTGGTTGTGTATCATCAAACAAAATTTAGTAAAACCAAAATTTAAATGAAAGCATTGTTAAGCTAAACAAAAAAAATGAAAAAAAAGAATTTTATTAATAATTTTATGATTTTCATCCGGAAAGGTTAAAATTTATAAATTTTAATTTTTACTGTTATTTCGATTTTCATATCAAAAAAATATTTTTGCATACGATGCATAAAAACATCTAGTAAATAATATGATTATTCTTCTTTTTTGGTCAAATAGCCTTAGATTTGGTTTGGCAATTCTGAGCCATACTTCTTTTCTTTTTCTGGAACAATTAGGCTGTCAGTGCAAAGTGAAAACTTTCTATTGCTTCTTACTTTTTCAAATGAGTTTTTGACTCAAAGAAACTTGATCACATAACTGTTTGCAGTGCATATAATTTCCTAAGTTTATGGTTTTTTCACTGATCCCTTTGAAAAAATAATTTATTAGCTTATACAGTTTTGTTACTCCTCTTTGTACTACCACTAAACGTTTTTTATGGATGAACAATTATTTGGTTTCTAAGCTTTTAAGACAATTGATATTGTAATACATTTTTTTTGTGTAATAACTTTTATTATTGTTGGACATTTAGCTTCCTAATTTTGTCCAAATCTTTGTTCTAGAAATCGATTGATCTATAGATTTGAGTTTCTCTTTACTTTTTGAGAAGATCTTTCTATATGATTTTTAAACAAAAAAAAAGAAGATTTTTGTTTTCTCTAAAGTTGGACCAAAAAAAGACCGTGGCCGTATTGAATTACCAAGTTTACCTAGCATAATTAACGGATGTGTCAACACTCGTTCAATTTAAATACCATTTACCCCCACTAAACATTAATTTAAAATCAAGATAATAAAAAAATTAACATTAATTCATTTTATATATTTAACCTTTTACTGTTTTTATCAGATTTCATATGGATTACATAAAATTCAAGAAGAAACAATTATTACATGGCATGCTCAAAAGACGTGAGATTCATAGTTTTTAACCACGGCTTCTCCCAGACAACCGCTTTGTACTTCTTATTCTTACCATTGCCGACTTCATTAGCCACCACGATAAGCCGGTAATTCATGCCGGAAACAACTTGAGACTCGCCGCTAACAACCTCTACGAATTTGAGTTTTGATTTTCTTTGCTTGTCATACTCGGAGACAGCAAACTCACCAATCTCTACGACATGTGGATCCTTAATGTCCTTGATGGGACTCCAGCCACCGGTAATCACCACCTTAGATGCGTAGAGTGGAAAGAGGACGAGAGAGGAGAAGAATGAAGGTTGTCTTGTTATTCATTTCTACAAGTGTTGATAATGTCATAGATTATTAAGGTTCTTTTATAGTAGTGGGGTACCATGTGACGTGATACGGATTCATAAATATCTTACCGAATTATGAAAATGTAGTCAGATTAGATTTTATTATTTTAAAACATTTACAGAAATGTATTTAAATTAGATTTTATTATTTTTGAATTCAATCATGCATTTAGTATCTTTCAATCCTTATTGTCAAGAAATTTTTATTTCAAGCCCTTGAATCATATACCTAAATATAAGAACCATTCAGGATTAATTATTTGCTTACACACAACAACTTTTTAATGAAAATATATAAAAAATGTCAGAGGAAAAGTAAAGAAATAAATGTAATAATAGTTTAGGAAACTTTGAATGTAATATTTATCATTGGTCAAGACATTATCCCTGAGCGGGTTATAATTTTGGATTCTATTCAGAGACAGACTCTCCAGACAAGACACTAGCTGCTAAAAACTCTCAGACTTCATCTGAGAAGAAAGCAACAACATCTCGTGTAAATCTTGATTACTTCCCATTAGGAAGTGTTATTGACGGTCTTAGTGCTTCACTTTTGAGCTGGTGTCAGCTAAAGAACATCAGAGGAACATTGTTGGTCTCATGGCCTGAGTTTGGTCCTGCTGTGTTAAGTTTTGTTGGTGCTGTTATGAAGAACCTTGTCCCAAGTTTGGATATTGGGAGTGTGAACAAAGATCTGGAGAAGTACTCTTCTAGAAAGGATGCTTGGATTGAATCTGACCTATATACATGATCTGGAGAACTTCACAAAATAAAGTTGCTTCTTATGTGATGCTTAGTGCTTTTCTTGGACAAAAGAGAAAGACCTTAGGTGATTTGTGTTGCTCTCATTGCAAACAATTTTGTTTCTTTTCTAGTTTGTCTTTTTAGATTTAAAAAAAATGAAAATGTGATTTTATCTTAACACTCTTTTATATAATCGTACATTGGTCGATTTTATACAAAATCTTAATCTTGGTTTTGGAAAAGGTAGAGCTAAAACAGAGATTTAGTTTCTAATGGTTTATCACATGAGATAGGTATTCTGAGGTATTCATTAGAACCAAGCCATTAAAAGCATTTCCAACGGTGACAGTTAATAGAGTATCTCGATATTAAAAAATTAAAAAGTAGAGATAAATAAGAGAGAGAAGGAGAAGCGGTTCAGTGTAGAGAAATTTTCTCTGACATTTTAGGTATTCTTTTACTAATTTATATGATGATAATGGCCAATTGATTTTAGAGTGATTTTATTAAATAAAAAGCATTTACTTTTAATTTTGTAAGAACTTTAGGAGAGTTCTACCAGTAAAAGTGCTCTAAGTAAGTAAAAAAACTTGGAGCCTCTCCAATATTTTTCTAAAATAAAATAGTTTTATAATAATTCTTTAAATATTATATAGATATCTTTTGTCAAAATGGCTATATATCAATATTACATTGAATACATTCATTCTCAAGAAAAAAATGACATAACTTGCATCTTATTATGAGACGTATGCTTTTAATTTATAGCAAAATTTCTAAATAAATTTAATTATTAAATTATAAATTATAACAAGATTCTTAAATAAAATATAACTGAATTTTTTAGATATCATATTTTGATTCACTACAAGACACCTGCATAAATTAATGAAGAATTTTTTAAAATTATGATAATATTTTATATAAAATAAAAATAAATTGGTTATGTATCATCAAATAAATTTAGTAAAACCAAAATTTAAATTGAAGCATTGTTAAGCTAAACAAAAATAATGAAAAAATGAATTTTATTAATAATTTTATGATTTTCAACTGGAAAGGTTAAAATTTAATAAATTTTAGTTTTTAATGTTATTTCGAAATTCATCTCAAAAAAAATATGTTTGCATATGATGCATAAAAACATCTAGTAAATAATATGATTATTCTTTTTTTTTTGGTCAAATAGCCTTAGATTTGGTTTGGCAATTCTGAGCCATACTTCTTTTCTGTTTCTGGAACAATTAGGCTGTCAGTGCAAAGTGAAAACCTTCGATTGCTTCTTACTTTTTCAAATGAGTTTTAGACTCAAATAAACTTGATCACATAACTGTTTGCAGTGCATATAATTTCCTAAGTTTATGGTTTTTTCACTGAAGCATTTGAAAAAATAATTTATTACCTTATACAGTTTTGTTACTCCTCTTTGTATTACCACTAAATGTTTTTTTATGGATGAGCAATTATTTGGTTTCTAAGCTTTTGAGACAATCGATATTTTAATACATTTTTTTTGTGTAATAGCTTTTATTATTGTTGGACATTTAGCTTCCTAATTTTGTCCAAATCTTTGTTCTAGAAATTGATTGATCTATAGATTTGAGTTTCTCTTTACTTTTTGAGAAGATCTTTCTATATGAATTTTAACCAAAAAAAGAAGAAGATTTTTGTTTTCTCTAAAGTTGGACCAAAAAAAGACCGTAGCCGTATTGAATTACCAAGTTTACCTAGCAAGATTAACGGATGTGCCAACACTCGTTCAATTTAAATACCATTTACCCCCACTAAACATTAATTTTAAATCAAGATAATACAAAAATTATTATTAATTCATTTTATATATTTAACCTTTTATTGTTTTTATCAGCTTTCATATGGATTACATAAAATTCAAGAAGAAACAACTATTACATGGCAGGCTCAAAAGACGTGAGATTCATAGTTTTCAACCACGGCTTCTCCCAGACAACCGCTTTATACTTCTTATTCTCACCATTGCCGACTTCATTAGCCACCACAATAAGCCGGTAATTCATGCCGGAAACAACTTGAGACTCGCCGCTAACAACCTCTACGAATTTGAGTTTTGATTTGCTTTGCTTGTCATACTCGGAGACAGCAAACTCACCAATCTCTACGACATGTGGATTCTTAATGTCCTTGATGGGACTCCAGCCACCGGTAATCGCCGCCTTAGATGCGTAGAGTGGGAAGAGGACGAGAGAGAAGAGAAGAATGAAGGTTGTCTTGTTATTCATTTCTACAAGTGTTGATAATGTCATAGATTATTAAGGTCCTTTCTATAGTAGTAGAGTACCATGTGACATGACACGGATTCATAAATATCTTACCGAATTATGAAAATGTAGTCAGATTAGATTTTATTATTTTAAAAACATTTATGGAAATGTATTTAAATTAGATTTTATTATTTTTGAATTCAATCATGCATTTAGTATCTTTCACCCCTTTTTGTCAAGAAATTTTTATTTCAAGCCCTTAAATCATATACCTAAAAATAAGAAATCACTTTTAATGGTTTACCATTTAGGATTAATTATTTGCTTCCACACAACAACTTTTCAATGAAAATATATAAAAAAAAAATTTGAGGAAAAGTAACGAAATAAATGTAATAATAGTCTAGGAAAATTTGAATGTAATATTTATCATTGGTCAAGAGATTATCCCTGAGCGGGTTATAATCTTGGATTCTATTCAGAGCCGTAACTTCAGAGAAAGACTCTCAAGACAAGACACTAGTTGCTAAAAACTCGAGACTTCATCTGAGAAGAAAGCAGCAACATCTCGTGTGAATCTTGATTACTTCCCATCAGGGAGTGTTATTGACGGTCTTAGTGCTTCACTTTTAAGCTGGTGTCAGCTAAAGAACATCAGATCAGCTAAAGAACATCAGAGGAACATTGTTGGTCTCATGGCCTGAGTTTGGTCCTGCTGTGTTAAGTTTTCTCGGTGCTGTTATGAAGAACATTGTCCCAAGTTTGGATGTTGGGAGTGTGGACAAAGATCTGGAGAAGTACTCTTCTAGAAAGGATGCTTGGATTGAATCTGACCTATATACATGATCTGGAGAAGTTCTCAAAATAAAGTTGTTTCTTATGTAATGCTTAGCGCTTTTCTTGGACTAAAGAGAAAGACCTTAGGTGATTTGTGTTGCTCTCATTCCAAACAATTTTGTTTCTTTTCTACTTTGTCTTTTTAGATTTTTAAAAAATGATTTTATCTTAACACTGTTATATATATCATACATTGGTCGATTTTATACAAAATCTTAATCTTTGTTTTGGAAAAGGTAGAGCTAAAACAGAGATTTAGTTTCCAATGGTTATCACATTAGATAGGTCTTCCAAGATGTTCATTAGAACCAAGCCATTAAAAGCATTTCCAACGGTGATAGTTAATAGAGTATCTCGATATTAAAAAATTAAAAAGTAGAGAAAAATAAGAGAGAAGGAGAAGCGGTTTAGTGTAGAGAAATTTTCTCTGACATTTTAGGAATTATTTTACTAATTGTTATGATGATAATGGCCAATTGATTTTTGAGTGATTTTATTAAATAATAACAGTTATTTATAATTTTGTAAAAACTTTATGAGAGTTCTACCAGTAAAAGTGCTCTAAGTAAGTAAAAAAACTTGGAGCCTCTCCAATATTTTTCTAAAATAAAATAGTTTTATCATAATTCTTTAAATATTATAAAGATATATTTTTTCAAAATGGCTATATGTCAATATTGCATTGAATACATTCATTCTCAAGAAAAAAATGACATAACTTGCATCTTATTATGAGGCGTATAATTTTAATTTATAGCAAAACTTCTAAATAAATTTAATTATTAAATTATAAATTATAACAAGATTCTTAAATAAAATATAACTGAATTTTTTAGATATCATATTTTGATTCACTACAAGACACCTGCATAAATTAATGGAGAAATTTTTTAAATTATGATAATAAATTTAGTAAAACCAAAATTTAAATTGAAGCATTGTTAAGCTAAACAAAAAAAATGAAAAAAAATGAATTTTATTAATAATTTTATGATTTTCAACTGGAAAGGTTAAAATTTAATAAATTTTAGTTTTTAATGTTATTTCGAAATTCATCTCAAAAAAAATATTTTTGCATATGATGCATAAAAACATCTAGTAAATAATATGATTATTCTTTTTTTTTTTGGTCAAATAGCCTTAGATTTGGTTTGGCAATTCTGAGCCATACTTCTTTTCTGTTTCTGGAACAATTAGGCTGTCAGTGCAAAGTGAAAACCTTCGATTGCTTCTTACTTTTTCAAATGAGTTTTAGACTCAAAGAAACTTGATCACACAACTGTTTGCAGTGCATATAATTTCCTAAGTTTATGGTTTTTTCACTGATCCCTTTGAAAAAATAATTTATTACCTTATACAGTTTTGTTACTCCTCTTTGTATTACCACTAAATGTTTTTTTATGGATGAGCAATTATTTGGTTTCTAAGCTTTTGAGACAATCGATATTGTAATACATTTTTTTTTTGTGTAATAGCTTTTATATTGTTGGACATTTAGCTTCCTAATTTTGTCCAAAATCTTTGTTCTAGAAATTGATTGATCTATAGATTTGAGTTTCTCTTTACTTTTTGAGAAGATCTTTCTATATGAATTTTAACCAAAAAAAAAGAAGATTTTTGTTTTTTCTAAAGTTGGACCAAAAAAGACAGTATTCGTATTGAATTACCAAGTTTACCTAGCAAAATTAACGAATGTGTCAACACTCGTTCAATTTAAATACCATTTACCCCCACTAAACATTAATTTTAAATCAAGATAATACAAAAATTAACATTAATTCATTTTATATATTTAACCTTTTATTGTTTTTATCAGCTTTCATATGGATTACATAAAATTCAAGAAGAAACAACTATTACATGGCAGGCTCAAAAGACGTGAGATTCATAGTTTTCAACCACGGCTTCTCCCAGACAACCGCTTTGTACTTCTTATTCTCACCATTGCCGACTTCATTAGCCACCACAATAAGCCGGTAATTCATGCCGGAAACAACTTGAGACTCGCCGCTAACAACCTCTACGAATTTGAGTTTTGATTTGCTTTGCTTGTCATACTCGGAGACAGCAAACTCACCAATCTCTACGACATGTGGATTCTTAATGTCCTTGATGGGACTCCAGCCACCGGTAATCGCCGCCTTAGATGCGTAGAGTGGGAAGAGGACGAGAGAGAGGAGAAGAATGAAGGTTGTCTTGTTATTCATTTCTACAAGTGTTGATAATGTCATAGATTATTAAGGTCCTTTTTATAGTAGTAGAGTACCATGTGACATGACACGGATTCATAAATATCTTACCGAATTATGAAAATGTAGTCAGATTAGATTTTATTAATTTAAAAACATTTATGGAAAAAGGAAACCAAGCCGGGGCCATATGCAGCAGTTACGTCAACAAATCAAACAATGGAAAAAGGAAACCAAGTCGATCGACGAATACCTGCAAGGGTTTACAACTCGTTTTGATCAATTGGCGCTTCTTGGTAAAGCCATTGACCTTGAAGATCAGATCGAATACATTGTTGACGGCTTGTCTGATGATTACAAACAGGTTGCTGATCAATTCCAAAGTCGTGATACACCTCCGTCTCTCACTGAGATTCATGAGAAGTATTCTTGAAACCATCACGCAGAAGGAGACGGCGAAGCAGTTGTAGGAATCGATGAAAGTAAAAAATCAGGGAGGATCCTTAGTGAAGCGGGCACAACTTCAACTAGAAATGAAAGTTGGAGAACTCGGTGATCAGCTACTTTGGGAGAATCATGGAGACGACCAATGATATGAAATATTGTGGAGAAATCATCGATGATGTCAAGATCGTATAGAAGATTCTTCGAAGTCTCACCGAAAACTTCAATTTCGTGGTTTGCTCAATCGAAGAGTCCAAGGATATTGATAAACTCACAGTGGATGAGTTGCAGGCGTCACTACAGATACACGAGAGCAAAGTGACCGAGAATAAAAATTAAGAACATGTCTTGCAAGTGGAGAATGAGCCAACGTATGGTCGTGGAAGAGGTTACAGAAGAGGACGAGGAAGAAGTAGCTACAGAGGACGTGGAAGAGGCAGAACCTTTGTGGATCGTTCCACCAGAACCTGTTTCAATTATCAAAACAAGGGGCACTATTCATTTGAGTGCATAGAGAAGGCAAACTACGTTGAGTTTGACGAAGAAGAAGAGCTATTGTTGATGGCTCACGTTGATATGAGTAAAACAGAAGGAAAAGGAGTATGGTTTCTGGACTCTGGCTGCTCCAACCATATGACAGGAGAAAGATCATGGTTCACAGAGATCAATGAAGGTTACAAACATTCAGTTCGCTTAGGAAACAATTCTGGCGGTTGAAGGGAAGGGAAGGGAAATATCAGATTCGAAGTAGAAGGCATCACACAAGTAATAACCAATGTCTATTACATTCCCAACCTCTCCAACAATTTATTGAGCATCGGACAGTTACAAGAAAAACAACTGAAGTTCGTAATCAAGAATGGAATCTGCAGAATTTACCATGATAAAAGAGTTCTGATTGTGGAGACAAAGATGATATTGAACCGAATGTTTCTGATTCATGCCAAGAAGAAATCAGTTCCTGAAAAATGTCTCAATGTGGAGGAAGAAGATATGGCATCTCTGTGGCACAAAAGGTTAGGACATCTCAACAACATGTCTACTCAGATTATGCAAAAGAAGGAGTTGGTAAAAGGGTTACCAAACATGAAGAACGATGGAAAGGTGTGCACTGTATGTAGTGTGGGAAAACAGCAGCGAGAACGTTTCCCAAAGAAGAGCAAGTGGAGAGCTACTGAGAAGTTGGAATTGATTCACACTGATCTATGTGGACCAATCACTCCCACGTCAAGCAGTGGAAATAGATATCTAATGGTTCTCGTTGATGACTTCTCACGCAAGACATGGATCTATTTTCTCACGGAGAAATCAGAGGCTTCTGAAACCTCTAAAGTATTCAAAAAATTGGTGGAGAAGGAAGCCAAAACCGTGATTTGAGGACTGCGTACGGACAGAGGAGGCGAATTCACATCAGAAAAATTCAATCAATTTGTAAAGATCATGGCATAAAGAGACAGCTGACGGCGGCGTATACTCCGCAACAAAACGGAGTCGCAGAGAGGAGAAACAAAACTATAATGAACATGGTTCATTGTCTGCTGTCTGAGAAGGAACTACCAAGAAGTTTCTGGCCTGATGCAGCAAGATGGACAAGAATGAAGCCTATGTTCTGAACCGAAGTGTGACAAAAGCAATAAAAGATAAAGTACCTGAAGAGAGATGGACAAGAATGAAGCCGAAGGTCAGCTACTTCAGGGTCTTCGGTTCAATTGCTCATGTTCATATTCCGGTTCAGAAAAGAATAAAGCTTGATGACCGAAGCCACAAGTGTATTCTACTTGGAGTGAGCGAGGAATCCAAGGCCTATAGGCTGTACGATCCCATTCCAAAGAAGATTGCCATTAGTAGAGATGTTATTTTCGAAGAAGATGCCAAATGGGATTGGAAGCTGAGTAATCCAGAGCAGAAGGAACTCTCTTGGGGAGATGATGATGATGATGGAGTTACTGAAGAAGAAACCGATGATGAAGCAGAGCTAGAACCTGCAACAGAGCCAGAACCTGCAACAGAGCCAGAGCCTTTAGAAAATGAAAATAGAGAAACAAAGGAGACCATTGATGCCACAAGACAAGAAACCCGAGAGCCTGAAACTGGAGAACAATTAACAAGACCGAGAAGACCACCTGCTTGGATGCAAGATTTCGTGACTGGAGAAGAAGGAAGTGACAAAGATGATGCTTTGATAAACTTTGCCTTCTACGTAAATAGTGATGACCCGACTCACTTTTACGATGCCGTGAAGGAAGAAAGATGGAAAGAAGCAATGAAGCAGGATATTATTTCCATTGAGAAAAAACCACACACGGGAACTCGTAAGGCTGCCATCAGAAGCAAAGAAAATTGGTGTAAAATGGGTTTACAAGACAAAGTTGAGCGAAGAAGGAAAGGTGGAAAAATATAAAGCTCGGTAAGTCGTGAAGGGTTACTCTCAAACTGCTGGGGTTGATTATACTGAAGTATTTGCGCCTGTGGCTCTTTGGGATACAATAAGAAGCCTCTTAGCTGTTGCGGCTCAGAAGGATTGGTGCGTTTTTTCAGCTTGACGTGAAGAGTGCGTTCCTATACGGAGAGCTTAAGGAAGAAGTGTATGTTGATCAGCCTGAAGGGTTTATCAAAGCAGGGGAGGAAGATAAAGTCTATCGACTGAAAAAGGCTCTCTACGGTTTAAAACAGGCACCACGAGCCTGGTTCAGTCGAATCGAAAGTTACTTTCACAAGGAAGGGTCGAGAAAAGCAGCTATGATCATACTCTGTTTTTTTATAAAAAACAGATAAACATGGTGGTAAGTCTCTATGTCGACAATCTGATATTTACTGGAGACGATGAATCCTTATGTGCAGACTTCAAATCCTCAATGCAAAAAGAATTTGAGATGACCGATATGGGGAAAATGAAATTTTTCCTTGGAGTAGAGGTTCATCAAGACCGCAATGGCATTCACCTCTGCCAAAAGAAGTATGCTAAGGAGGTATTGGAGAGATTCAATATGTGGAACTGCAACTCAGTCAAGAACCCAATCGTTCCCGGCACCATCGTCTCAAAGGCAGGAGAGAATGGAATCGATGCAACAAGCTACAAACAACTTGTGGGAAGCTTGATGTACCTTACGGTAACAAGACCTGACTTAATGTTTGTAGTGTGTCTAATATCTCGTTTTATGGATGATCCTAAGGAAGAACATATGATGATTGCCAAACGAGTGTTAAGATACTTGAAGGGTACGTTGGATTTTGGAGTCTTCTATAAGAGGTCATCGAATATGGATGTGGTGGGCTATACCGATAGCGATTATGCTCGGGACGTGGATGATCGAAAGTGTACTTCTGGGTACGTGTTCTTACTGAATGGAGCAGCGGTTTGTTGGAGAAGGAAACAGAGTATTGTGACTTTGTCTTCCACCGAGGCCGAGTATGTTGCAGCAACCTCTTCTGCTTGTCATTGTGTTTGGTTGAAGGATTTTTTGCAGGAGCTGAACGTTCTTGCTGGTGGGTGTGTTAACATAATGTGTGACAATAGCTCTGCCATCAAATTGTCAAGAAATCCGGTCATGCATCGAAGGACTAAGCACATCGATGTAAGGTATCACTACTTGCGTAATCTTACAAATGAAGGAGTGATGAAGCTGGTTTTTTGTGGAACAAATGATCAAGTTGCAGACATCATGACAAAGCCTATCAAGTTGGACCAGTTCGAAAAACTCAGAAAGTCACTTGGAGTTCAGAAGTTAAACTGAAGCTTGAGAAGTACTTCAGTTTAAGGGGAGGAATTTGTTGGATATTTTGACAGAGTCTAA